>JBAFWW010043550.1:0-16924 GCA_036873685.1 Agapornis canus
TGGTTTAGTGTGAGGTGTCCCTGCTTATGGCAGGGGGATTGGAACTAGATGATCTGAAGGTCCCTTCCAACCCAAACTATTCTATGATTCTATGAAGATGATGATCTACCACCAAGTGAGGAAATGATGAGCAGGGTTGGCAAGTAAAGGGTGCCAGTCAGGAGAAACCTCATAATCACAGAGTCATAGAATAGCTAGGGTTGGAAAGGACCCCAAGATCATCTAGTTCCAACCCCTCTGCCATAAGCAGGGACAACCCACACCAAACCATGCCATGCAAGGTTTCGTCCAACCTGGCCTTAAGCACCGCCAGGGATGAAGCACTCACAGCCCCCCTGGGCAACCCATTCCAGTGCCTCAGGTCCAAAGGGGCCCACCCCAAGTGTCAGCACACAAATACAGAAGTTCCGAAAGAGTTGGGGAAGCTCTCACAATTCTTCTTCAAAATCAGCATTGTTGGGTGATTCTCAGAAATCCCTGTGCAGTAATGCATGCAGCAAGGGAAACAAACAGAGGGAATTTGATATGACTGGAGCACTAGGTAATGATGCAGATGCTTTAGGAAGGGCAAGCTGGGATTCAGAGTTGGAGGGGGGACAGAGTTGCCCTTTACATGAGGGCAGGAGAAATGCACAGAGATCTGTCCAGGGCCAGATGATGAGACAACAGTTTATGGGTTAGGATTAGTGGATAGGTGCAGGTTGTGAGGGGGGAGGTCAGAATGGGTATCTGTTAGACCTCATCAGGAAGAAGAAGTAAGTGAGACCTTCTTCAGACAACTGGAAGTAGGCTCATATTGACTGGTCTTGAAAGGGGACGTGTTGCAAGGTCAACAGAGTGGACACAAGCAATCCAAGTTTCTGGAGGTTTCTGCAGTACATTGATAACAATTTCCTAACACAAGTGATTAAGGAGACAATGAGGGGTGCTGTTGTGATGGACCTCATACTAGTGAACAAGGAAGAACTTTTCAGGAATGCCAAGGCTGGGGCAGCCTCATCTGCAGTGACCATGAGATGGCAGAGTTCAGGATCCTGAGAGCAGAACACAAGCGAAAAAGTAGGATGACAACCCTGGAGTTCAGGAAAACAGATTTTAGGCCATTCAGGCATCAGTGTAGAAGAATCCCACGGGATGCAGCCCTGAAGAGGGATGCAGGAGAGCAGATGATGATTTCAAAGATCACCTCCTGTTTCACAAGAGTGGTCCATTTCCATGAGCAGGAAGTCAAGTAAAGTTGGCAGGAAGCCTGCACAGGAGTACCTTATCAAAGTGCATAGATATATGATGGACAAGTAAAGAAGTTGGAGCTAGGCCATTCCCAGTGGTACACACTGACAGGACAAGAAGCCATGAGCACAAACAGAAACAGTGAATTACATTTAAACACAAACAACACCATTTTTACAGTGAAGGTGGTCAAACATTGGCACTTGTTGCCTATAGATGTTGTGGAGTTTCCATTCTTGGTGATGTACAAAACCAGAACCTGGGGCAGGCGGCTCTCAGCAGCCCTGCTCTAAGCAGTGAAGGTGGACCAGATGATCACCAAGAGCCTTTCCTCCCCTCAACCGTCCTGTGATTGTGATTGCGTACCTCCCCTGAGGTTGGCCACTCCTTCACTTTCGTAAAAGCCAGCAAGCAAAACAAAACTGTACTCCTCTCAGGCTGTGAAATGTTATTTACAATGTTTTTTTACTGAGATCAGTCTACTGAAGTACTCTTAACATTTGCCACAACCTACGTTAGTCTTAGACAATATTCATACCCATTGCTTTTTTAAAGTTTAGCCATAATATTTGACTGGAACTATTTCCTCCAGTAATGGAATCTGCAGGTGAAGTTCACACAATACAGAGGACACTTCCTTCACTTTCTAAGAATAGCAATCATTAACCTAACTGACTCCACCCAATCTCATGTTGTTTCTGCTTCATGATACCCCCAAAATACGCAGATACTGATGCCAACAAGCCCCTTTAAGCCTAGTTCATCTCTTTGCTTTTTGTTTGTTAATTGAAAATAAATGCTTAGACATATGAGAGGAAACAAATAAGAGTATAATTATGGAATTCCAGGAAGTACATTTGGTAAATGTTGCATATCTTTTGACAAAACAGGCCACATAGGAATGTAAACAACCGACAGAGAAGAATTGTTTGGTAATAAAACAAGTCTATGAACAATTTCACTAGAGGATTATTTCATTTGATAAGTAAAAACCAGATCATAATTAAATGGATCCTACTTGGCTGAACAGATTTAGGTTTGAAGTTCCTGGGCCTACATGTGGGAGCTACATCCGAGTTTTTATTTTTAAGCTTTCCAATGAAGAATAGATGAGATGTTCCTAATTATTATTGTTTGTATTACTGCACAAATACTTGTGCATTAATTTCTCTAAATGAGTACACATTGGGCCACATATCTGATCAGATAGGGGGAGAAAAGTCAGAACCAGTATGTTGAATGACATATAAACTAAATCTAGGTCCAATGTGAGTTTTGAGATTTGTGGTATTTTCTGAGTTCCAAAGGTCTGCAACATCTCTTCCCCTGGAATGGGCTGCAGGTTTTTAAACTCTTAATCGTCCACATATCCTGCTGCATAAAGTAGGCAAATTTAGCAGTCCTACTCCAGACTTTGAAAATAGAAGGAGGGAAGCAAGTGAGGTTGTTTTAAAGGCTTTCAGCAAATCAACAAATACTGAACACCTGTGAAGTAGCAAAGCTAGGTAATATTTCAGTGGTGAAACAAACACCAACTGTTTCTTTCAAATGCAGCCAAGAGCATCCAGGACTAATGAAGTCACGGGACCAAAATAAGAATAAATAGAAAGAAGCTTGGTGGTTAGAGTATGCTGCTGGGAATAGGGAATCCCTGTGCTCTGGATCATATCTGGGCTTTGTCCAGTGCCTGTCTAAAGTAAATTGCCTTAACAATTTAGGGAGCAAAGATCAGAGTCTACAGCTCTTTTCTTACTGTTTTTATTTGTATCAGAATGAGTAGCAACAGCAATGCCACCAATCTTTCCTCTTTGAGACTGCCTCTGTAAAAAGGCATTCACAGCCACTGAACCCACTCTAGTGTGGGATCTTATCAGACTTGTAAACCCAAGAGTGTGCACAGGCAGCAAATATGCATCTAGACACTCAGTTTATGGGCAGACACACTAACACAATCGAAGTACATATAAAACTTAATTGCTTGAATGGTATCTCAGACTCCTGCATGACATAGGCAAGGAAAGGGTTGCCACCTTGAACTGAAATATTTAAATTTCCTCTAAACTTTGCTTTCATTTTCTAAAAGCTATTTTGGAGTTACTTTTTAACATATTTAAAAATGCTACCAGAATGCCCACAGAAAATTGAACCTACATTCAGGCATTTGAAAGGGGGACAATTTTCAGTGATGATAAGCAGCCAAAGTCAAGTTTGCACCTTCCACTGAGAGAAGAGTAAGTAATTACATATTTACATGTCAGGCAGAAGATGGCATCAGCATTTAACATTGCACATATGCCACTGGGTTTCCAGTAATAAGTTTTTCAGGAAAATAAGGTATATAACATATGGCAACACTTTTAAGAAGAGGGGAAAAGTGGTACAAGAGAACATGAAAAATAATGGGAACCAGCTTTATGCTACTGGTAAGCAGCTGGATAATAAAACCATGATCTTTTTCTTACATAAAATGAATAACTTTTTTTCTTTTTTAAGGTGTCTTTTTATGGTTTATTCGTGATGTATTTCCCAACAAAGCAATATTGCTTCCCATTAAACAGCAGGTAGGTACAGTATCAGATTTTTCCCAACAGCCCTTTATTCTTAACCTTTGGTTCTCTTCCACTTTTCCCTATAATGTAACAGTAGTCCATTATTCTGTTGCATCTTAGAAACATCAGCTTTAACTTGACTTACCTCATAAGCTTTAACCTCCACCTTCTTTTACTTTTTCAGCTTTCATTTCAGTTTCACTGTCTAGAGTTCTTCAGTCCTAGATACTTCCCAACCTGGTAGTCACTCAAATTTTTGCTGCCTAAAATCTCTAATAAATCAAAACTCAGAAGCACTAGTGCCTCTTCCCTCTTCCTGACCTTATACTATCAACTGCTCTTACAATCAGCACTACTCCTTGCCTAAGTTTTTTTCTCCTTTGTGGTAATCTCCTCCACAAAACCAAATTCAGGTAATGTCTCAACTGAACATATGTCAAAACTGTATTTTTCACCTGAGACACAGTTGTTGCCATGCAAACTTGAACCTTAGCCTCTGCCTTTGACATTTTCTCAGGAATATTTAGCTGCCATTGGTAAAACAGAGCACATAAATTTCTTCACAATGTTATTTTTCTTTTTGATTGTTGAGGAAAATATCATAGTTTAGTCTTTCATTTTGGCATGTCACCATGCACAGTCTTCAACTGCACCCATGATCACAGCTTTACATGTGAATAACAATAGTGAGGATTCCTATGTGACCTCCTGGAATCATCTTGAATCATGTAGAGCCCTGGTTAGCTCTGCATGTATTTTTTTGGTTTTAATGAAGATCACTTTTACCTGTATATCTAATTTATCATTTCAATTGTTTGCTGCTTTGACATTTCTCTGCTCTCCTTTGCTGTGATATCAAACATAAACCTCTTCTTTTCCAAATCCTATTATGCTTCTGTCTTGCTGTTTTGACTCCACATACATTTAACTTACGTATCTTGGAACTCATAGTTTCTCAGACCTGTGAGGAGGATATCCATTTAAAAATATATGATCTCATTTTTCCAAAACTAACCTAAAATTTAATGTTTGTACAGAGTAATTACATATTTTTACATTTCACATATTCAGTCCCCTTCTGTAAGCTGTAGAATAACAAAGCTATAGGTAAACATTTGTATGAGACAGCTATAGCACAACTAACTCCTTTAAATGTGGAACTGTTCTAGCAAAAGGAAATCTTAAAAAAAAAATGCTGTCCATTCTGGCATCCTTAGTCTTTGTTCACAAATCATTTCTGTGTTTTAGACCCTGCTCTACAAACATGATTCTCCATATGTTTTTTTCTGGAATTCAATCTACTCAGGAAAGTTTTCAACCCAGCTGGAAGTTAAGATTAAGGAAAATACATGTCCAAGATGCACAGGATGCTCAATAGCTCACAGTAATCTTCTAAATTCCCTTCTGGTGATTTTCATCCAGCCAAACACTCCTTATGAAGGTAGTGCTTTAACACGACGTCTAGTCTCCAAAGAAAATATGAGATAAAGTACATTGTTCTTTTTGGATTGGGATAATTCACACTTTTAAAAGAACACCAGGGCTTTACAGGGTGACCAGAATAAACTGATGGATAGGGACAACTGCTGCTGCTGTGGTTCTGTGACATTAAAGCATCTCTATCCCTTGTCTGTTGCAAGATTCAAAAACTTACAGAAGAAATTTCCTATAAAGGACACATGGAAACACAAACTCACTCTTTAGGGATTTTTGTTGCTCTATTTTGATTTTCTCTTGGCTCTTCCCCACTGAGGTTTTTAAACAATTTTTGGACCTTGTATGCCCATATAAAGTGTCTTAGTATTGGACCTAGAAGAATGACGGTTCAGTGGTTGATTTTGTCAAGCCATTACTCTTGTAATTTCCCTAATGAGTTCAGCTTTGCAAAAATAACAACAATGTGATTTTTCTAATTTGGCAAAAGCCACTTCCATGACTATAAACCAGTTACTGCATGGCCGTTCAGACCAAAATTGGATTAAAGAAGTGATGTGGGGACATCAAAATAAATTAGAACAAATAAGAATTCCAGTAAAATAACAAAACAAGAATGTTATGTCTTGTCTTAAGTGGATTAGTGGAAGATAAAAATATTGTCATTAAAAAACAGCTGATGCTGCATGGAAAAGCTTGAATATCCTTCTGTTTAGAATCAGTCCTCCACAGACAACTGTTTTGCCCCACTCTGCAGTGCTATCATCACTTGTATAGAGTCAGAGGAGGCCAAACACACAAATTCTGACTTTGGGCTCTTTGGTGATGACTGTTAAGTCTGTTCTTGAGCTATGCTAGAATAATGGCCCAAGCTGGTCTGGACATGAGTGATCTATTTCCTTCCAAAGCTGGATTTTCAGTGCTGTCAGTATGATCCTAAAGTTTACGTCATGACCAGTTTTCTTATGTCACTTTTAGCCTAAAAGACAAAATATATGTCTGAAAGTTCTTCTGAACTGATTATATATGCATTCTCCTAGCTGTGTAATACTAATAATCACTTACAGTCACTTGTAATCAATGAAGCAAATGCTAATGGATGGATTATTAAAAAACCAGCATTTTTAAGAAAAGCCCATGAACTACAGACATTGAGCTGAGATGCAAAATGTGCAGTATCAAATGCAAAACATGCTTTCCAAAATATACCTAAATGCACACTATATTCCTAAGACACACCTATTTTATACAATCAGCTGTGTTATATGTTAGGTACATAGGCAGCCTCTATGACAAATGAATCACAATGTATTGAGGATTGCACTGTGCTCTGAAGGAAGTCATTGGCTATAAATAGAGATAAATCAACACAAGATTCAAAGCTACATGCTGCTCAGGTTTGGTTTGTTAATTTCTCACTATTATATCAATGTTTTCACTCAAAATATAATATTAATTATAAAAATCATTGTCAGAGAACTTGCATATCTTTTGTGTTCAATAAAGCCAAAATAATGAATAATTTTATACCCACCGTAAGATAGGTAACTGCAATTACCAAATCATTCTTCTAGCACAAAGGTGTTTATTTTAACTGATCAGAGCTGAGACCAAAAATGAAGTAATAAGTTATTTTAACACATGTGGTCTGTGTATGTGCATATTATTCTGCAAATATGAGTTAGTTGCATGGAAGCACGTACGTGTATTGTATGAAAAAATAGCATCTATACTGTAAAATATCTGACTGAAAAAGATTCATTTCATCTCCCTTCAGAATTTCATAAGCTGTTTCCCTCAAGACCCATAGGAAAATTAACTGAAGGGGGTTAAGAAGCAGATGAGAAAAAAGAATAAATTTCACAATGTTATGAAAATCAGACAACCAAGGATTTTAAAATATTTGTTTTTTAAAGAATGTTACAGCATATATGAGTCTCATGAAAGGTACATCTGAGTGGTATTATGAGCATGATTTTCCCTAATCTCCAAAGACATTGTTCACAGACTAGTCTGGTCCCAGACTGACAACACTGAAGGCATATCTGACAGCTTTATCTGCAGAAGCAGCCAACTGAAGGGGGAAGCCATTCAGGATTTCTTCCTAACAACCTGCCTGTGTATTTCCACATAGCCACAGAGGAGCCATTTCTAGGGATCAACAGGTAGTCTTTGTGCTCACTCAGGCCATGATTTTTCTGCTGAGAATGCCAGAATAAGTACATTTCCAAGAGCCTCTAACCCTTGAAGGGAGTTTTTGAAACAAGAAGTCATTTTTCGGAGTTGCAATGTAAGCTAGAAGGGAGGTTGAACACCCTTGGAGAGTCAGAGCTGAGAAAAATGCACAAGAGTAGTACTTTGGCAAATGTTCCATATCACTGCAGACAAATTAACTCACTGCTTGCTGTGCCTTTCTTTCAATACAGTGTCACTGAACTTAATTTCAGAGTTTCTTCTGCCACTCAATACATGTATAGGAATTTCTTGAAGGACTGATGCACACGGACAGAGTCTTGTTCTGCTTTTTATAATCTTGCAGAAATGCTTTAAGCTTCTGCAATATGTCTTGCTGGTTAAACTTACTGGTTTCCAGATTATTTTTCCTTTCACCTTTCTTCTGTGCCTCCCTGGCTGAGTTCACCCTTCATCCCTTGCCAAAGTGTCTGTGCCAGGAGACCATGCTCTCATGGTCACACTGATAACACTGTGACCAAAAGCTAACCATCAGCAAAAGCTGTACTCCAGCCTTGCGCCTCAGTCCTTTCCACTGCAATGAAAGTTTTCTTTTGCTATCCAAAAAATGAAATCCTCATTTCCTTAAAGTGAAATTGCAACAAATTGTGTACTCAGTCATTCTGTAGACAAGTCATTGGAAAAAGCAATTGATTCCTTGAATGTCGTGGACTACCTTGTAATAAGACAAACAGAAGATGAACCTTTATTTGGCAGAGGTGAAGTTACATTTGTTGTACAAGTGGTATATATGTTACAAAATGTACATATAAGTTTGGCTTTCTCTTCTCGCTCATTTGGGGAAAAGCCATGTCATACCATATTTAGGATGCCATGAAGAACTATCTCCCCTTTCTTTCCCTCCTCTTCCTTTCATTTTGCTTCATTCCTGAAGTGCCTGGGTTAATAAACCTTCTCTTCGTTTCACATAGTTGTTTTGTTGTCCAGTATCCAGGAAGTAGCACAAAGTATGATTTTGCCAAGTCACGATATTCACACATCGTGTGAGTGGAAGAGTTTCCTGGGGAGAAGGATAAGCAAAATTGCATTACTAGATCTCCCAAACTTTAAGCTTAGCAACAGCTTTGTCCTAGACAAAGTTATTCAGCTTGAGCTTCCCTAATGAATAATGCAGAGGGACTTGAAGTACCAGAAAAATCTTCTTGCCATTTATGGATGCTAAGTTACCTAAGACAAAAAGGAAGATGCTAGTTTTGTAAACAGCTATTCTTTACTAAACATTTTGGAGCACCTTTTTTGTCTTTTTTATTTCTTTTTTCCCCGTAAGCAAAGAAATCTTCATTGTGCCTGTAAAAATAAACCAGCCTGAGCTGAAAAAGTCTATGTTAACCTCCTTCTTGGAAAAAGCCAGGAAAACTTTGAGGTACACTTTGAACAGGGAAATAAAAAAAGGAGACTCAGATTCCACCTCCAGGGTAATATTTCACCAGCGTCTAAAATCATTGCATATGGTACTTACAAGAGCTCTGCTGACCAACTGGAGATAATGCAAGTAGAAAGCATTGAGTCATAGCATGAAGTTTGCTGGAATTAATCAGATTTTTGATATAAGGTCTTCCTTTTGTAGGCTGAGATTTCCTTGCTAGAAGATGCCTCATGAGAAGACGTGTCTTGAAACTGTAAGATTACTTCTTACTGTTTTCAGTCTGCGTGAAAACTGAGCACAGTGCAGCCAGCCTGGCAATAGGAACACAAAGATAGGTACAATGTGTCATTGAGAAAAGGCTTATTCATTCTTTCCTCAGAGAAACAAGGTCATTTCAAGATCATGTCCAAAAGAGATAACATTATGTAGGTCACGTTTTCTTGACCCAGACCTCTAATTAACTGGACTGTATTTCTGAGCGTGCACTAGAGTACACTGCAGGGGTGTCTCATGGTTTAGCAGTCACTGTTCCTAATCCTGAATCAAAAGCTTACTTTGAACAGCTCTCACACTAAAATTTCACGCACCACTTGCACGGTGTTGGCAGAGCTACACTAGTTTGTAGGGAACTGGTGCCAGCATTCCTGTCTAGAAACATCCTAAGCCATAAGTTAACTAACAGATTCATATTGTTGTCTGTTTTGATAACTATGATTTCTTTTCTCTCCTGGTTTTGGCTCTGGAATGTGCTGACTGGACATGCAGTACATTGCAAGCATAGCATACAATGCAGTGCAAGAAGTGGTGGTCTCATGAGATGTTAGAGCAGCAGTAACAACCTGTCACTGTTCCAGTTTATAAGAAAACTTTTATCTGGCAAGCAGCGGGACATTCTGAACACATTCAGAAAGCGTGCTAAGCACTTTGAAAACTCTCAGTGCTGGGCAGCATAGCACATGTACTTGACTGATTTCCACTGCTTTAAAACTTGTGACTTCAGTAGATGGAGTTAATCCTGATGTACAACTTGATTTTGTACTCACAATTTCCCATTTGCATGTTTGTTTTTAACAAGCTGGTCATGCAAGTCAGATGAGAATAAGATCCAGTAACATTCTTGATAAGCATTTCTGAAAAAGAGTGTCCCTTTGATGGTAGATCCTCTATTCATGACAATGTATTTCAACTTTGCCAGAGGCAGCTATACTCAGGTTCAACTCAGAATTTTGAAGTCTCTTGGGTTTCTCTCAGGTGGCTGTATTCTTGGAGTTAACTTGTGGGCAGCTCTGTATAAGTACTATAGGTAGGAAATCCTAGTTTGATCTCATTTACACTACAGCTAATTCAGAGGGATCTTGAAGAACTGGGAACAAGGGCTCTTTATTCATCACTCTCCCACTGTGAGATGGGGGAGAGGATCAGGAGGCTAAAAGGGACAAAACTTGAGAGCTGAGATAAAGACAGCATAAAAGGTAAAGCAAAAGCTATGTTTGAAAGCAAACCAAGGAACTCATTCACTCCTTCCCACTGGCAGGCAAGTATTTGGCCATCTCCAGGAAAGCAGGGCTGAATCACACATAATGTTTATTTGGGAAGACAAAAAACATAATTCCAAACATCTCCCCTTCCTCCTTCTCCCACCTTTTATTGCTGAGCACAGTGTCATATGGCATGGGATAACCCTTTGCTTAGCTGGAGTCAGCTGTCCTGGCTGTGTTCCCTCCTGACTTCTTGTGCATCCCCAGCCTACTCACTGGCAAGGCAGGCATGAGGATAAAAGGCCTTGACTGTGTGTGAGTACTTCTTAGCAATAACTAAACCATTCCTGTTTTCAGCACAAATCTAAAACATAACACCATACAAGTTTTTGTGAAGAAAATTAACTCTATTCCAACTAAAACCAGTACACATGAGCATTGAACATTCCTAGCTATTGAACTGCTGCATCAGTAAGAGATAAACTGAAAGTGCTGAGAACAGAAAAATCACTCCCTCTTATTCTGTTGGAACAAAATGTCTAATAATAATTTAATATATATGCGGATTTGGAAAATATGCTTGCATGTGTAATAAACCAAACTTCAAAAATATTTAGTGACTTCAGCTTTTGGGGGGCTACACCAAAGAGTTCATCTCTGAAGAGCCAAATTTAAGAAATTATATGATGAAGGCTCCTGTAGAAGGTTTTTGTTGGAGATGTGGACTCAAATGCTGAAGGAATGGTCTGATCTAGTGCCTTGGTCTGAAACAATGTATATAGAAGAGACAATCAGAAAATTCAGATAAGATGCAAAATTCCACATTATTTCTTTCCTCCATTTGCAAAGTTGACATCTGTTCAAAATGGTCAGGTTATCCTAGTTATAGTATTTACTTTCCTATATTCACATACTGTTGTCTCTATTATACTTGTACCTCATGTTTGCAGTTTACACTTGTAATTTGTACCTTTTCTAGAATAATCAAATAGATTTACAATGGATAAAAAGCAGATACCTGAGAAGTGAACTGGCTTCAAAATACAATGCAAATGTAGTGCTGTTCCTTCAAAGTGGGCTGAAAGTGCTGTGCAAATTAACTGGTCCAGAACCAGTCTAACTTGCATCATCCCACTAACCTGAGTAAACAGAGACATCTGCACAGCACATAAAAGAATTACCACAAGATCTCCCAAGTCCCATTCATGTGTTCAATTCTTTAAAAGAAAGTGATTCTTCTAGTTCTGAGAGAGTAAATAATTTTCTATATCCAAGATTTTTACTCTTTTGTAAAACTGACAGCAGCTGTGTCAATTATTAATATGTAATATTTTCTAGTTTGCAATATTTCATGCAGTACCATGCAGAAATGTCTTAGTTTATGCACAGAGGACCTTAATTATATATGCTTCCATCCAAACCTATTACCTCAGCAGGTATTTCTGGTTTATAGTACATAAGAAATGGAAAAAATTAAATTGCTCTTTTCATACCATTAAAATATATCTATTTTCTGAAGCCTGACCAAAGTACAGTAAAATACTATCCATGAAAGTATCAAAATACTCAAATAAGCAGAGATATGGATGACTGGAAAAGCAAACAGCTAAGTAGGCATTGTGAACACAACTCCATTTTTTAGGATACTGGTTGCAGTTACATAGATTATGGTGTGTAATAGCATCGATTTGCAGTATTTGTCACTCAGATGTCTCCAGCGTTGTTCAAATTTTGCCTTTTGGCCACTTTCCTATTGAGTGAACTTCCACAAGAAATGTGCAGTGCACAGCATTGTTGGTGTTCTTCCTGTTATCTCTGTTAAATGAATAAGAACCACACATTTCATTTCATTTCTAAGAGTATCAGCCCACAGGCCAGAGATATTTTTATGTCCTCTGATGTCTGTAAAATGAGCACCTCATGGCTCATGAACCAGGTTATCACAACAGTAAGCCTGCCTTTCTATCTTTTTGGCTTGTCCTAATACTACGTGAGGCTGGTTAATGAGTGTCTGAAATGGACAAAGCCTCAAGCTCTTTTCCTCATCTCAGAAGAGAAGGCAGACCTTGGACATCTTCTGGTCTTTGTGGTTTCTAGAAAACATCGATTGTTTTTGATAATTTTTTTTGCTTTTTTTTTTTTTTTTTGGCATAATCTCTGTGAATGAAGCTGGTTCCCAGGAACATAAAATCCAGATAGCTCCATTCAGTCTGACTGATATTGTCCAAAAGAATAAACAAACCGACATGAAAAGCCTTCTGGGGATACAGCTCAATTTTAGCACATCTGTTCAGCTTCTCAGAGCAGGCGCATCCCCTGGTATCTCAGCATTTATTAGATTCTGCAGATGCTGACTACCCCATCTGCTCTCCTCACTGTAAGTGAGAAAAGCTAAACAGCAGTGGAGATAAAGAACCCCATCTCAGTACATGGGAAGCATTATTGATGAGCCCCAGTGGGGCTAGCAGGAGGTGGTGCATGGCAGCCTGGCCTTCTCCACCTGGTAATGGAGGTGGGGCAATTACCAGGGGCATCACGAGAGAAGCAGGAAAAGGCAGTTCCATCCATGCAGACCGAGGTGGTGACCCTGGACAGGTGCCCCAGCAGTACACAGAGCACTGTGTCCCAGCACAGTTCCTGTGCACCCCCCCGTGCTGAGCCAAAACCTAGCCACTCCTTCAGGATGAGCATGGATGCAGCTGGTGTGCTCTGCCAGGCTGCTGCTGCCTGTTAGCCTGGCGGAGCAAGGGCTCCTCTCCTGGGAACTTCTTGGAGCTTGAATAAGGCCTTTGCCTTGGCTCTGCAACATGTTTGCATTGCAGAGTCTCCAGGGAATTCACACACCCAGTAAGAGAAACACCGATGGACTTTCTACCCAGAGTTCGTCCTGACTTTTCCCTATGCATTTTGTTAGTTTTTGTGTTAGCTCTTCTTGCCTAACAATTGTGCTTATAGAAATGGGTCTCATTTCATCTGAGGTCACTACAATAAAATCTGGCTGAATCCCCTGGTCATTAGATGTAGTTATTTCAGGACAGACTTACAGATTTTTGTAATCTTATTTTTAATTACCTTTTCTGGAAAAAAAAAAATGGATTTTTTTTCTTAGCAATAACATCACCCATGAAATCTCTGTGTGATAGCAGCAGCCACATGAGAGCAGCATGGTTCATCTTGGGCTCCTAATACCTTTTCTCATTCTTGCTGCTGTGATAGTATTTTCACTTATTATTTTATCTCTTTATCTGAGTATATGTTTCGACTTTAAACCTACTGTATTTCTAAGGCAAATTAATATTTCCAAACAAACTAATTTTGGACAGTAGGACCATGGACAGGAGCTAGTGGAACAGATTCCGAAAGACAGCTTTTCTTCAACTAAAGGTCAAAGGACAGCAATTTAAGAAAAGTCAGATTTTATACTGGACTCCACCTCTCACTGAAAAAAGTGATACAACTATAAGCTTGGACATAAAAGCAGTCCCAGGAACATGATGAATAAGATGCCTGGAAAAAAAACCATACTGATTCCTTCATTGCTTGCACCTTGCGAACCATGAATGAAAACCTGTGCTTAACTAAAAGCACTATAAATAATCCACATAAAATAAAAAATAATATCAGTTGATCACACATACCAGAGTGTGAATAGATAACATGAAATCATTGAGTAAAGCCAAGTAGAAATCTCCAGGGTTGATGGAACTGTGTCCTGCTAGAGGACATGCTACCAGTTTTGTGCAGTTCCCATTTTGTTTGAGGTCTGCAAGCTAGAGGGGAATGCATAACTCTTTCCACAGAAGAAGTAGAATGCAGGTGAGAGGAGAGTGTATTCTTCCAGTGTCTACTGACAGGCAGCACAGCCTGGATGTGTGTTAAAAATACTGCTTTCCAATGTATTCCCAGCAGGACAAATGCTTTCCTGGGGCCCTTGCTGCCCTGAGCTTGACACAATCGTCTCACAGTAGGAACATTTATTGCTCACAGTCTTGTCAGACTTCAATCATTTCTTCATCTGAGCTCAGAGCCTTTCCTTCCACAAGTGTCCCCCAGGCAACTTCCTACCATTTTTCTGCCAGTCCTCAAGCTGAGCACTCCCTCTGTCCCCTCCATCAGCATCTCATTTCTCATCCCAGACCCCTTGCTGAACCAATTGTAAGCACTGGGTTTGTCTCAGGCCGCTATAATTTTATATTTCTTTTGCCCAACAACACTTCAACCATTTCCAAAAAACTAAATAGCCGGGGAGAAACAGTTTGTTCCAGCCCTTGACAACTTCATTTTGCAACCCTCTAACTCCTCCATGGTTTGAAGCTGTGACTTGAAAATCCTAGTGGGTGGTATGGTCCTTCTGACTGCAAGGTTTCAATTCCTGTCTTTGCAAAAATCTTCCTGAGCTTACTCAATTTTCTCATGACTCCTTGTGCTGACCATGTCAGAAAAGAAAGTATTATCCCAGAAAAACCAAAAACTGAGCATGCTGCTGTTCACAGTGTGTTGCTAGCTCTCCTCATGAAGGGTGGGAACAGGGTGCGGGACTCTCTTGAGCTTGCAGTGATTACCTGATTGCATTCAGCCTGAATCTGGGAGAGCTGGCTAATCTGAGAAAGTGGAGTTGTTTATAATGACATTAAGAAGGTAAAGGAAATGAACTGATGAGCATACATAGTGACAGTGGGACCAGATAAAGCAAGAACTAGGATATACTGGAGGACAGAGGCGGGAGTGGGAACATGAGAGCCAGTTAACACAGAATTTGGATGAAGCATTGTTGTAGAAGAGGAGCTTGGGACCAGAAAGTTAAGACAACAGAAAAAAACAGAGGAAGACTGCATTTGTTTTATATAGGAAGGTTTTAGTAGCTGGAGGCCTTCAAGGGTACATTCTCTGAAAAGAAACCAGAAGCTGCTCCCATGTCAGACAGAACCACTTCCAAAGGGCTCCAAGACAGACTCACTGCAGGCCAAAGCTGAACATTCTAGCCAAAACTGACTCATTGTAGCCAAAGCTATAATAGCTTTGGTAGCACCTCTGTGAGAAGATATTTAAGAAATGGTAAAAAAGCTATGCAGTACCAGCTGGGAGAGAAGAGTGAGTACATGTGTGAAACAACCCTGCAGACACCAAGAAGGGCAGGAGGTGCTCCAGGCACCGGAGCAGAGATTCCCCTGCAGTCTGTGGTGCAGACAATGGTGAGACGGCTGTGCGATGCAGTTCCAGCATGGAGCACATCACCTGCAGCCCATGGAGGACCCCATGCTGGAGCAGGGGGATGTGTCCTGAAGGAAGCTGCGGCCTGTGGAGAGCTTATGCTGGAACAGGCTCCTAGCAGGAGCTACATGGTTCATGGAGAGGAGCCCACACTGGAGCAGCCTTGCTGGCAGGAGCTGTGACCCTTTAAGGGTCTCACACTGGAGCAGTGAGTCATTTCCTGAAGCACTGCACTTGCTAGAAGGACCTATGCTAGAGAAGTCTGTGAAGGACTGCAGCCCATGGGAAGCACTCACAATGCAGAAGTTTGTGAAGAACTATCTCTCTCCATGCTGAAGCAGGGGAAGAGTGTGATGAGGAAGGAGCAGCAGAAATAAAGTGTTATGAACTGAGGATGAGGAAGAAGATTTGGGAGTGAAGTTGAGCCTGGGAAGAAGGGAGGGGTAAGGGTAAGGTGGTTTTATAATTGTTGCTACTTCTCATTATTTAACTGTTTAATTGGCAATAAATTCAATTAATTTCCCCAAGTTGAGTCTGTTTTTCCCATGACAGCAATTGTTCAGTGATCTGCCTGTCCTTATCTTGACCTACAAGCTTTTCATCATACTTTCTCCCCACATCCAGTAAAGGAATGATAGAGCTGCTGGGTGGGCATCTGGTGGCCAGCCAAGGTCAACCCACCACAAAGATCAACATTGCATTAGAAGTCTGGGAACACTGTCAAGTAATGATGAGCACAAAAAAGGAATCCACTTGAAAACCCAATAGTGTGGTGTTCATCAGATTTAAAATATATATATATATGTATAAATGCATTAAGCGGTGAGAATAGAATAAAAGTGTGAGTAAATAAGCAAGTAAACACACTGAGTATACCAACAGTGCTCTGAATAATTAGTATCTACGGACTTGAGTAAAGCCACACAAGGTTTTTCAAAATGTATTTATATTATTATTTAAGAATTTACTTGAAGAAATCTGCATACACATGGTTGTAAATGGATCATAAAATCTCACTATAGACTCAACTGTTTTCATTGTCTAATTACATCCCAGATCCATATCAGGCTATCAACTTTTGCTCTCTACAGTGAGGCAAGGTTACTTACGATCCTCAATTAGGAGTATCCTTATGCCCATTTAAAAGCTTATATTGGTAAGGTCTGTTGCTGAATCAGAAACAAAATCTGTAGAGAAGCTTACTCACCTCCCCTTTCCCTATACTAATATGTAGGGTCTTTATTATAAAATCTAAAATTTGATTACATCATTCTTCAAAGATGAGAAGAAATTAGCTTTTTAAACAGCTACAGAAAGCAAGCACACACTGAATCCAACTCATGTTCAATTTCTCATCGACCACCACCCCCAAGTCCTTCTCCGCAGGGCTGCTCTGAATCTCC
>JBAFWW010043552.1:13457-26870 GCA_036873685.1 Agapornis canus
GTTGGAACTAGATGATCCTAAGGTCCTTTCCAACCCTAACTATTCTGTGATTCTAATGAGACAGTTCTAATGTGCCAGTTCACACCCAGAAGCTGCGAGGATTATTCATAATATTGCCACTGTGTCATCTTGAAGACAGTAGTTGGGGCTGATACTGAAAAGAAACACCTCCTGGGGCAGGCAGTGTGATTTTGGACACACTCATGGCTGAGGTGACTACAAGGGTCAAACAATGGTGGTCAGAAGAATAACAACAATGCTCTTTAACTGTGTTGTAAGATGCGTGCAGCTGTGCTATGTTCTCCTTGAGACACTGGCTATAGTTATTTCAGCATATCAGACACCCCCTGGAAGGTCATATCTTCAGTGGGTATCATGTGAAGAGAGTAATGTATTGAACATAATATACATAGTTATTTATTGCAGCAGGGCAGCATGTTTAATACCTGGAAGCCAATGTGGGTTGTGCTCTTAGAAGATGGAATTGAATTCTACAAGCAGAAGGCTGACAACAGCCCCAAAGGGATGGTCCCACTAAAGGGAAGCTCTATTAACAGCCCATGCCAGGATTTTGGCAAAAGAATGGTAAGTACTTTTTCAATAACAATGAAAAAATCATGATACAGAAAAGACATAAATGCTGTGACCCTAATGCCTACGTAAAGCTGTAATTCCAAACCATTTTATTACCATTTGGTGACCCCACACATTTCACATTAATGAAATCTGTATTAATCACCACTGCATTGTTCCTGGTAGGGCTTTTGCAAGTGACTAAAAGTCACATCTACACTCGGAGGGTAAACCCCAAAACTGACCTAGAGAAAGTAGTCCAAATGTTGCCTACATATTTGGGATCTCTTAAAGTCGAAGGTAGCAAGTACACACACAGGTCCCACTTCCCAGTAAAACACACAGATGACTATATTCCCAAATTCAGAGTCTTACGTGACAGGAAAAAGATCGAGGAAGATAAATGTACAAACACGCACGTTTTGTTATAGGGTTCATGCAAAACAGTTGTTGGTAAAACAGGATTTCCAATATGAGCAAAGAATCCTATCTACAGTTGTTATTTTGGCAACTCGGTTTCATCAAATAGGCATCATACCCTCAGGAATGCCTTTGGCAAAGGGGTTTCCCAGAATCTGGAAGTCTGTACAATTACAGTTTACAGAAATTTACCATGAGGATACCTGCCTGAAGATAGAAGTCTGAAAGCATTAGAAATATAGGAAGAAAGTATGAGAGTGCATGAGAGAGAAAGCTGCATTTTCTCATACAAGTGGAGAGAATTATACCTGTCCTTAGGTTTTGTGGTAAGTGGAGTCAGGGTCCCTGGAGTCAGGTTTGGATCTGCTGGGTTTCCTTTTCGTTCCTTCCTTCTTTTTTCTTCTTTCTTTTATGTTTCTTTGTGCAGTCCCCATATTTATATATTAAAAAAGTTGGTTCTTATGAAGTCTTTCTAGATTTATATCCTTCAAGGAAAAGGATCTCCTACTTCTTTGAGGCAGTACAATAAAAGGATGGGGCAGAGAATAAAGTTTGCTGTTAATTCTGTGCTGAGTCAAAGAAGTTGTAGATGGCTGCTTCTCCTGGGAACCAAAGGAGTTACCTTGGTAATCCCATCCAAAGCAGGATCATCAAGAACTGCCTGCTTTTCCTAGCTATCCGTAGGTGCTGGAAGTTGTCCACAGAAGGAGACTGTATTCTCATGCCTGGAAGAGAATTGTGCAATCATGTATGCCGACCCTGTGCTCACCATAGGCTTTTTTGATCCCTGAGCTGGCAAGGGAGATTGTCCAACTGATTCAAAAGGGTTTGAGATTGACTGCTAGTCAAGCCTGTTTACTCTTCCTTATTGCTAACAGCTCCTGTCTGAGCCTCCCTTGGCATGGCTGGGCAAACCTTACTGATTGACCCCTGTAGCTTCAGGCCTCACCTTCTGCTTCAGCCACTGTGGCTGTGTCAGTGCATTGCCTGCGCACTGCTGAGAGCCCTTAGTTATGGCACTTGGCTTTACATGTTTTGTAAAGCATGGATAATAAAGGTGAAGCAGGGTTACATCTGGGGACTAGAGTGCAGGACAGGAACATGAAATTACCCAATAAAGGAACAGAAACTAAGTATATCTGCATGCACTTGGTTCTAATTCTGCTGTTTTGAAACCATGTTCCTACCTTATCTAATTACCAAGCCTCAGTGCAGCACTCTACTTAGGAGGTATAATGCGTGAGGAGAAGGGTACTGTATCCAAGAGTATCACAGATCCTACATGATAATGGTGGAAGTTAAGTTTTTCTCATGAGGAATTCTTTTCCAAACAGTTTTGTGGGAGTGTTTTTGTTGTTTGTGGGTTTTGGGTGTTCTTTTTTTTCCTGATTGGTTTGGGTTTTCTCTTAACTCATACTGAGGCACTGACATCACTATTGGTCTATAATAGTGATGTATAATAGGAAGTGTCATTAACAGTAGCACATTTAACAATAATGAAAAGATAACTGACCAGCATAAGTACATTCTACAAGTTAGGCAGAGAGGTCTCAAGTGTCTGTTGTCTGCTGAAGGCCCTTCTCGGCCCAAAGGGTTGCTCAAAGATAGAGAAGTCAGCAGAAGATACATTGCATCTGTATCAAAGGGTGACAAAGTCTTTGAGGAGCCTTCCTTTGACTGCAGTGGACTTTATGCTTCATTTTACATTATGAGTTTAAATATTGAGATTTACTTTAGGCTTCACTTTAGCCGCTGGAGCTTTTTCTGAGGGAGAATATAGAAAACAGGAAGGATCTCAGACCTGGGGGTTGAAGCACCCAAACCACCTTCTGATAAGTGAGATCTGATGCAGACTTTGCTGAAGTCAGTGGAAGCAATCCAAACAACTTCAGCGGGTATTGGATCAGATCCTCCTCACTGAGTTGGTGAGACAACTCTGCACTTACATACACTAATAGCCTTGGAAACATGTTGAATTACAGTTTGCACTGTTCAAACAGTCAAAACTCCCAACATGCTCATTCATATGAATGACACTGTCACTGGCATTGTATACAAGCAATGCCTCTGCATTCCATCCTGCCTTCTCACTGCTTGCATGCCAGAACATACAGTTCTTCCTCTTACGGGAATTATTCTGATTCTTAGTGGTTTGCATACGTTTGCTTCACGTGGCTAGAAATGAATGTATCTTTTTAGGACAGGAGTTCTGAAGGTGAAAAGTTGGATAATTCTTATTAGCCAGTCTCACTCACTTGGACCCAGTTCGGGACAGGGACTATTAAGCCATAAGCAGACTTTTATATTCATTTGGTTAGACTTTAGCTTTTTGAATCAGCTTGTGTATCTGTATTAGGGCCTAGCTTAAAAACTCAGGAGACATCACCAACACACTTTTACTAAATCAGTTGCCAAAAGCAGGTGCTGTGGGGAAAGGAAGCAATCTGGGATTTGTTAAATAGAAATAAATATAACCTGCTCAGAAGAGACTGCAACTGTATATTTTGAGATTTTATTTCAAAGTACTTTCACCACCATTCTTGATCTGAAGCCTGATCACTGCTTAATGTGATATTAATTCTGCTATGCTTGAGCTTTCTGTTTTCTCCATGGCTTTCCTGTGGATAGCATTATCATGTATAGTTCCTTAGAGTCAGATACATTTGTCCTAATTTAAACCAGAATGTTAGTATTTAGTACAGTCTACTTGTCTAATTTTCACTAAAGCACAAACAGAAGCACATCATCAGAGGGAGACTTGGTCACTTCTAAGACTGGAGACTCAACCTATTCACTGATTCCAGAGGGAGCCGGGATGTCTAGCTTAGTGGCCTAGCTTTCTAAGAGCTCAAGTTAAGAGATATAGCTTTCCCAACCTCCTCTGTGTACTGGGAATAAATTCTTCTTTAGCATTTCACTGTACATTGCTTCTGAGATCTTTGACTTTGAGATTGCTGATTTTCCCTTTGGTATTTCATTCTGTTAACCTGGTGTGAAAGCATGATTCTTGGATACTGGGATTTCATAGAATCACAGAATAGTTAGGGTTGGAAAGGACCTTAAGATCATCCAGTTCCAACCCCTTTGCCATGGTCAGGGACACCTTGCACTAATGTGTTTGCTTTTCACAAATGTACCATACATTGCTTTTATATAGCTCTTTACTGCATAACAGAAAAGGTAGGTGTTGCTGGAAAGATGAACGGTGTCTCATAAGAAATGATTGCTTTTCTGTCTGAAATGGATTTTTCAGGACCCACTGTTTGTAACTTTGATATCTGTCCTCCATGAAAGACAGTGGGACTTCCACACAATGCCAGGGTGCCAGAATTTTTCACATTGACAACAACCTGGAAGATGCATACTGGGGATGTTCAGAAATGTGCCATTTACAAATGCAGGCTTCAGCACACTCAGTGCTTTCAATTCACTGCCATAGACTCACCATGCTCTGCTCTTTAAGGATGACAGCCTCTGCTTTACTTGCCCTCCTAAAGCCATGCTGTTGGCTTGCTGATTAGCCTGTCACTTTTAGATGCCTGCTGAGACAGAACCTCTTGCACTTACTCTAATACAACTATGGAACAAATTACAATTCTGCTTATGGAGAACTGTATTTTAGAGGAAGTGGAAACCCTCTTGCCTGAGTAATTAGATTCAGATTTTCCATTGAAAAGATCACTGGATGAATATGAGATCAAACAGTGTGAACTTTGGGTTTGGGTTTTCTTGGTTCTTGCGTTGGATTTGTTTTTTCCTTATTTCTTTCCCCCACTTCCTCCAGGTTGCTGTTATTTGTTTCTGCTCAGAATTACCTTTAAGAGATCTTTTCTCATTTTGGGAAATAGTTTTTCCATTGTTGCTAGTGTGCTTAGATAGGTAGCAATCATAAGATGTAGCCACGGGTGGGATATACCATCTCCCTACCAAGCCCTTAAAGGTTTGCTAAGCTGCAGATGTGTTCAGCTGCCCCCCAGTGTGCCTGTGACCTTTTCTCTCCTTGTGAATCAGTAGCTGAGCTACATGAAGTGGGTATTTTTCCCTCCCTCAGACTGACCACATCTTTATAAACAGGAACAGACATTTACACCCACTGCAAGCCTGCAGGGCTGGGCACTTGAGCCTCTCAGTTGAACTTCCCAGCAAAAACAGGCCACTACACTGGTGCCACTCACCTTGGCTATAATGGCAATGCCAGGATCACCCAGCAGAAAATAACAAGAGTCAGTTTCCTGCACTGCCTGTTCATGCTTTTCTTCAGAGGTTTTTAAATGTAAATGTGTAAGGCATTTTCAGTAGTCCCTCAGGCACAGGCAGGCTATATGTTGTGGTGGTACTGGGTTAACTGTGCCCAACTGGCTACATTAAAGTGACTTCTAAAAGAAACATCATTTATCATTGCAGTTTGTCTTCAAGCTCACTGCAGCCAAGCAGCAGGACCACTTCTTTCAAGCTGCCTACCTGGAGGAGAGAGATGCCTGGGTACGAGATATCAAGAGAGCAATTCGTTGCATCGATGGAGGCCAGCGCTTTGCCAGAAAATCCACAAGGAAATCTATCAGGCTGCCTGAAACAATCAACTTGAGGTTTGTTTGCATAGCTCTGCTCCCCCTTTTACTTCCACCTGCAGGTAGTGTGCCAGATACCGTAACCTCTGTCTGGACAAGCTATGAGCATGTCTGTCCATGCTACCTCTGGCTTCACTCAGCTCCTTCTGCATGACTAACAGTTACAGAGCTCAGAATATGACAGAAATGAGCTAGCAATCAGAACTGGGAAAATAACTTTCAATGCATCATCTTTTACCAAAAATGTTTATTTATCAAAGGATTTTGCTGATAAGGAGATTTCTGAGCACACTGCAATGGAAAAGGAGACCCCAGCCAAAGTGTGATCCTGCCAGGAGAGGCATTTTTATACAGTATATAATCTATTGTAAAAATATCCTAAAGCTTTTGTTTGCTTCCCAGAGGAACGCTGATGTTAGCCTAGGTTTTGGATGCTGAGGGTAGTGTGGTGCTTGCCACAGAACTTGGAACTGGCAAATGGAGAAAAGACAAAGGTCACACACAGGAAGCCATCTGTTTGTCAGTACTTTAAAAAGTTAAGGACAGCTTCCTGCCTCTGAGCAGTAAATATCAAGGTACATATGAACCTGCAGTGCTCCTTGTGAGACAGGAAAACTGCACAGGGCCAAGATCCAGCTAAATTTCCCTTCTCTGCTTCAGCAGAGGATCACCCTGGCTGACAGGCCAAAGACTTAGCATGTGGCATTTCATATTCATCTTTCTTGTCATTCCAGAGCTCCAAGAGTTCTGAGCAAGTGAAAAGTGGATGTGAGGAAGGAAGCCATGCCAGGGCTCACTGAGGTTACTTGGTGCCTCTGAGAGCATGCAGTCTTTGGAGGTGTCACAGTGTCAAGTTTTCTGCTCAGTCAAGGACCTTTGGGTAACGCAGTGCAGAGCAGTGAGCTCCTTATCAGCACCGATGCTGTGGAGCCCTGTGAATATGCCTCAGGAGTGGGTATTCACTGCTGTTCACACTACATCATTTGTTCCATTCTGAAACCATGGGGGTGTGGTGAACCACTTGAGCACTTGTCCCTCTGCTCCTCTAGCTGTGACAGAAGACTCCAGGCTTTGCAACATGAATTTTTCAGGAGATTAAACTAAACCGTGCTGTAACTCTGCAGAGAGTAATATGCCAGCAATACATGAAGATCCTGTGAATGACAATGATATTATTGCACAAACTGGCTAAAGGTTTTTGTTTGCTAAGTTTCTGTGGTTCTTTTTATGTGCAGTGCTTTGTACCTCTCCATGAAAGATCCTGAAAAGGGAATAAAGGAGTTGAAGCTGGAAAAAGACAAAAAAGTGTACAATCACTGCTTTACCGGTAAGGAGCTCTTGTCCTGCTTTTTCATATAACAAAGGGAGCACATGCTGAGAGGCTATAGATAGGTGAAACAGCTCTAAGCTCTGTAGAGCACAGAGAAGTTTAAGAAGAAAGCTTGGCAGATGTTTTTCTGACCAACACTGGAGGTGCTCTAAGGATGAAGCTTGAAAAAATGTTCAGTTGTGGCCATGGTAAGGAAGAGAAGAGACAGAAATTTAACCAGTGCCAGAAAGATTGATACAGATCTTTGCAGGAAGTTGCATGAAACACTTAACTCCAGAAGAATTATTCCTTTCTGAAATATTCATCAACAGTGTCACATTGTTGTTTCTGTCTTGCTTTCTGTCAAATGGTTTGTGCCTGATACTGTTTGTTCCTTTGTAACCAGGCACCACTGTGATTGACTGGCTGGTGTCTAGTAACTCCATCCGAAATCGCAAAGAAGGTCTCATGCTTGCCTCTTCCCTCTTGAGTGAAGGCTACCTACAGCCTGCAGAGGATACATCCAAGGCTGCTGCTGAGGGACTGTCAGACACCCCCTTCTTAGATCTCAGCGATGCCTACTATTACTTTGTGAGTGCTGCATTCTGCTTTTTTACTTGTCTCAGAATTACTGATGCTCAATCTTCTTGTTGGGTTTCTTAAGGCCTAGAGGAAAGACTGAACAGAAACAGAGAGAGCTACATTAATTGTCTTTCTCTACATGATATTCAGAATGAACTGGCTCACTTTAATATTTGTAAGCAGGGCATTTTTTCTCATACTCTTCTAAGTGTGAACTGAGTGCTAAGTTTAAGCTGGGTTCTTTATAACTTAGGCTTTGTTCCTGGTAACTTCACCAGTGACCAGAATTTAACCATCAGTTCCTCTGATGATTCAGTGGGAGGCAAGCAAGTCATTCATTATCATGGGGCTTCCTGGAATGACACAAGCTATATATCCTTTTTTTAACTTTTGTGCAGAGCCATCAAATCTGACTCAGTGCATGTCACACACACATACACAGCTTGCCTATGAGCAAAGAAGCTTTTAATATCCCCCAATAACACCTGTCCTGGGTAGTTTACCCAGTCTTTTTGATTTATTGCTTCAAGTTCAGTGGATTGATTTGAAGAACCCGCATTATCACAGTCAAATACTGTTTTAAAGATGTTCAGCTTATGAACTCATACTAACAAAAAGTATGCCTTCTGTCATGTGAAAATGCTTGAACATAACAGTTTTCTTTATATTCACCACATAGAATCACTTGACTTCATAAAATGACTCTTCCATTACTTAGTTTGTCTTCCTAGAATGTGTCTGGGACACATTCCTGGAATGTGGCAGGGACACTTTACCTGTGCAGCAATGGAAGCTGAGACACAGCTGATGAAAGCAGCCTTGTGGCCATCACAGTTCCTGGCTACCTGGGACACTCCTAGCAGCCCATGTGTGCTCTGCTTACTTTCAGCTTGTTTCTAGTTTGATTCAATACCAATATGGTGTGAGGAGACCACAGCAGGTCAGTGTCTGACTTGTTATCATACAAGTCGATTCTGTGATTCCATGATTCTAAGTTGGCAGCACAGATGTTTACTCTAAGCTATATGAATGGGTGCCTACATTTACATCACTACCATCATACATTAAGGAAAAGGGAAGCCAAAGAGAAGCCATATTTGTACATGTACATAGACATGTGGCAGCTGTGTAACTTCTGAATTGTCTCCTGTGGTCATGCAGCCAGACAGCGGGTTTTTCTGTGATGGAAATTCTAGTGATGATGATGTGGTCCTGAAAGAAGAATTCAGAGGCATAGTAGTCAAACAAGGATGTTTGCTGAAACAGGTCAGTATTGTGTGTGTTCCATTTTGTCACTGGGATGATGTGCATTGGATACAGGATTACACTTTTGCAACAAGAAGCTTCAGAGAAGGGATAAACCAGCCTTTGCCATCTCCACACTTGATAGGTTTCATCTCTGTCCCTCTCGCCTTAGCACAAAGAATGCTTGCTGTAGCATGGTAGCAGGGTTTCTGCCCAACCTTGCAAGGTTTATTGCTCTTACTACAAAATAAGGCAGGTTATAGATTTAATTAGGAAAGGGTGCTAAAGCAGATGTGACAAGTCATTGGTGAATTGGGTGAAAAGGCTGCCAATCCAGTGTCCCTCTGGATACACAACTGGATCCAGTTGCCAGTTTTCACAGGCTTTTTTAGTGTACCTGAGCAAAAGAGTCCTTTCAGTTACTAGCGTTTAATTCTGTCCCATCTGTAAGGTGACAGGTAACTGTATACCTTTCCTTTACAGCAAAACTTTAAGCAATTTGGTGACTGTGATGATAAGATGCTTACTTTCCAAGGCCATTGCAAGCAGATATTAGTGAATGGAAAGCAAGACCAGGATTCTTAAATGAAGAGAATGGTTCAATTGAAAGGGACCTACAGTGATCATCTAGCCCAACTGGCTGACCACCTCAGGGTTGACCATAGGTTAAAGCATGTTATGTCTCTTAAACACTGACAGGCTTGGGGCATTGACAACCTCTTTAGGAAATCTGCTCCAGTGTTTGACCATGTTCTCTGTAAATAAATATTTCCTAATATCAAGTCTGAACCTTCACTGTTAAAATATTCATTGGAAGCCTAAGAACTTCTTGATGGTCCTCATCTGTATTTCTCTTGCTCAATCAGATTACTCAAAAGAAATAGAAGCAATTAGACACACATCTTTCTGCTTTTACCCTGTCACATTCACAACTGCTTAGTTAGGCAGTGTAGGTAGTTGAGAAACACATTTTGCAATGCTGAGAGGAAGTGATTTGTGACACTGGTGTTGGTCTGGAATTGGTCACCCTCAGTGACCTGTGGATCATTGCTCAGAAGCGTTACTGCTTCTGCTGAGAATGCTTTCAGCAGATCTAGATTTGTCTCACCCATCATTTGAATCTTGAAAACAGCCGTGAGGCATCTACACCCATACTGGAAGGTGGCATTGTTTCTGTTTGAGCTTCTCAGCCAGGAACCCTCCCCAGGGTTCTTAAGCCAGCTAAGCCTTTTTTGTTGTTGACTCGTTTTGTCTTGCAGGGAAAGAAGGACCTTCAGCTCAACCTTGGCAATAGTTCACAGTACCTTCCTGCAAGACGTTTTGCAGCCATATTTTCTGGCAAGCATTTAAACCCAGTTTTCAGAAACCTCATGTGAATGTCATGACTACCAGGCTATGAAATGTGTTTAGGGGCATCTCCTGTGTTGAAGCTGTTCTGCTTCATATGACACATAAAAAGAGAAACTGGTGTGAAAGGCCAGTTGTGCACAAAAGTGGGATGCAGTGAATGCTTCCTGTCCAAAATATTCAGCTTTTTTTCCTTTGTATTTGCCTGTTCTCTCATGTATGGGTAAGCTGACTGTAAGTGCTTGCAGGTAAAGCAGTTCATGACATTCCTGGTTTTGAATTTTCCTAGGGACATCGGAGGAAGAACTGGAAAGTGAGAAAGTTTGTTTTAAGAGAGGACCCTGCATATCTTCACTACTATGACCCAGCTGGAGTAAGAGACATTTGCTTTATTTTCTTGTTTGTTTTAAAGCAAATGCCTTATAGAAGTATCTGAATGGAATATTTGCATGGGAATGTGTGATAGGAAAGACCAAGCAGTACAGTGGAGCTGTTTGTGCTCACATGGCCTAGGCATCCTCTGGAAAAGCAGGGTGGAGGATGGTTTATGGGGCTGCCAAGTCAGGGAGGCAAGTGTCACCCAGACCTGGGAACAGCTAACACTGAACTGTGCTCTCACCTCTTCTCTGTGATTAAGTAGAATTAATGCATGCTCTCATTTGATTAAAATGAACTATGTCTTTTTTTACTTACTGTGACATTGAAAAGAAACCTACAGTTGGCACAAGGCTCGTACTCTTCTCATACGTTTGTTCAGGACATGCTAAATACTCAGCAGATCCTGAACTCCAAACCCCTGAAGAGATTTCTTATTTCCCTCTACCATACCCCCCATGCTCCATGTCATGCATAGACAGAGGATCCCCTGGTTCCCCATGTGACATACCATGTTCTGGTGTTGTAGCCACATATTAACATCAGAACAGTCTCAGAAGTGTTGAATTCCATTTTGATTTCATGTCCTCACCAGGGAGAAGAACCACTGGGAGCCATTCACTTGAGAGGCTGTGTGGTGACAGCAGTGGAAAATATGCCTGACTGTAAGGAACCACATTGAATTAGCTGTATAACACATTTTCAGTCCACTCTTTCAATCTGCCTGAAATCACAGATGGTTTTTATTCAAAACCAATCTGTGTGCCATGGTCCAGTAATTCTTCTAGTAACTAGTCTCTCTATTGCTGTCTTAATTAAGTGGAGAATGATATTATGGTAAAGATAGCAAGAGGGAATCTTGTGTTTTGTAAGTTGTTCAGAGAAGACCAGTCAAAAGGATGCCACCATCCCTACGCTGGGATAACTGGCCTTAGACAAAGTAAGCTGAGTTTGCTTTTTTTAGCTGATGGTTTTTTGGATGGAGCATTTAAGTTAGAAATGGTTACACCACAAATTGTTACTGTTCATATTCTGTTCGCTCCCAAAACTAGAAGCTGTGGGAACAGCAATGGCTAAGCATTGCTGCAAGGAACAAGAAACACTCATTCCATGCATTCTGCTCCCCATGGGAGCAGCAAACTCATACCCAGGAAGGAATTCTGTTGGCATCTCAGCACCTGTGTAGCCTGTGGTGGCAGATATGAAAAGAATCAGAGATTCTGGATGTGATGTGAACTTGAACCCTTGATTTGTAGCTGGCAAGGCATGAAAGCATTTCATAAATCATTGAATGGTTAGAGTTGGAAGGGACCTAAAAGAACAGGGGGGAAATGGGGAATATGACCTGTCTGCAGGATTGCAGACCTTTCCATGGTTGGAGATCAATTAACCAGAGACTCTTGGAGGTGAAACGTGCAGAATTCATGGGTTATTTCCCAAGAGAGACCTATCTCATGGACCCAGTCTTGCAATCGGTTTGTGAAGGCCTGATCAGGCTCAACTTAGAAAGAAAGGAAATCCCCTTATGGTGTGTAAAGGAAGAAATTTTGTAAACAAAAGGTACCCCTTCATATCTGACTTCCTATTTCTCTTCCCTGTAGCCAAGAAGCATGATGTTGACAATATCCTCTTTGAAATTATCACAGCAAATGATATCCACTATTACTTGCAAGCAGCCTCATCCACAGAGCGTACAGAGTGGATCAAAGCAATTCAGGCAGTTTCTAGGACTGGAAAATGAAGATGAGCTGCCAAGAAGACAGACAACTGAAATTAATAACTTAAAACAGAAATGTCACTGAAAGAAAGCCATATCACCCAGAAAGGCATCCTAAGGCTTGTGGGCTGGGGTGAGGGTGGGCAGTATATTTCTATGCTATAGTGAGCACTAACAAAGTACCCTTTTCCCACTTGTGTTATGGTAATATTTTACTGAATTGTACCATAGAACATGCCATAGTAGTGTGTGCTGCTTAGAGCAATCAGTCCACCTTGGGAAGCTGGTACCTTATACCTTTTTGTGCTGCCACAGCTGGTAGTGAGGATTTCACCATTAACAGGGGACAGAGTCACGTCACTGGGAGAAGCTGAACTAGTCACCATCCAGCCTTTGCTGCATTTCAGTACCTTGAGATATTTCAAAGTCTTCCCAAGGTGAACTTTGCACTTCCTTCTTTGCCAGATCTTTTTACTGCTTGTTCACCTGTGCAAATAATGCCATAGACATAGGAAAGAAATCAGCTCACTTGGAAACCTGCTCCACTCCTTTATAATCCATCAGTATTAAGGAAGGGAAGAATGAAGACAGTTATAGGAACACCTTGTAGAAAGCAAGTACAACTTGATGTGATGACAGCTGCATGAGGACAAGTTTCTTTCCACAGTATTTCAAATATGAAGCAATCTCAGTTCTTTATCTCACCTGATTTTGACCTTTGCTAAATTTCTCCACAACAATCTGCTCTAGGACCATAGTTTCCCTTCATTTAGATCCCCAAAGCAGTTAGTAGGATGTCAGGTACTGCTGATTTGACCTGTATTTGCATTAAATAGAAAGGAGAAAGGAAAGGGTGCATGGGTTACCTACTCAAACTACTGATTGAAGTGGGTTTGTTCAGGTTTTTCTTTTTTAACCTCCAGCAACATACTCAGGCCTTGGTTCTGTGCCTTACTAGTGTAAGGGAAACCTTATGCTTGCTATAACTAAAATAAACGTTATTTGACAAGATCAGTTTACCTGATCAATCTTTATATTGTCTTCTGGCTGTATAAAGCTTCCAAGTTTAATTTTATGCAGGAGTTGAAATTAAAGTCATGTTCTGCATGTTGGCTGCTCCTGATGCAGATTGATGCTTCTGAGCGCAAGTAAACTTCAAAAGGTTTAAAACTCTGCTCCTGGATCTAATAAGGTACCTGTGAAATATGTGATTCCTGTCAATGTGAAGTAATAAGATATAACCCTCTTAAAACATGGAAATTTTGACAGAACATGAA
>JBAFWW010043555.1:0-16341 GCA_036873685.1 Agapornis canus
TTTAGTTATACATTATTTTATGTACTTTTTAGTAGCTTATAAAAAAAAAAAAAAACAAATTTAGTTTTTAAAATTTTAAAAAAAAAAAAAAACAAAAAAGAAATGAAATTATCAATGTAAAAAAAAAAAAACAAAATTATCTTGGTTTTACCTGTGTCTTTGTAGGATTATCTATTTTATTAACAAAGTGTCTACTAATGGTGTAAGAAATGCCTTAATAAAGCAGAAACTACTAGTAGAAGTAGTCTTATGATAGATTTTGGATGCATTTAGCAGTACTTATATTGCCAAAAGAATTGAGAAGGAAGCAGTAGGAGGTTTTTGTTTTTTCTCTTTGGCAAACTACTGGAAACAGGTGATCTGATTTTGATACCTCTAATTGCTTCTAAACTCTGTAGCAACTAGTATTGTCCTCAGCATTGTTTGATATCATTTGCCAAATAGTAAATCATGAATGTGATGCTCCATCTTTATACTGCTGTCAGGAAAAGCCATTGTCACTGTATATCTGGTAGTATTGCAAATAGTACTAGTAGATTGTATTAGTAAAACTAAAGTTCCAGCATCATTTCCCTCAAGTAATTCACAAGTTTAGTGTGTTCTGGCTTTGTCTTCACATTTCCCCTCTGCTCCTTCCAGTTCTGATGAAGCTAATGGAGAATTAGCTTTCAGTCCTTATCTCCACTGCTGGTGTGTTTACTGGGAACGCAGGAGACAGCAATATACTTTTTTCTCTTTGAAAAGAATAAAAAAAAATAAATGCTTGGGGAGGGTAGAGGAGAATTAACAGAGACTATTCAGAAACTCTTCTGTTTTATTAAAAAAAAAAAATGTTTTGAAGTGCTACATTCTGACTGATTGAAAATGAAAAAGCTTTATTTTCCAATACCTTATTCTAAATATAGTAAAAAAAAGGTAATTACTGGAAGCTACTACATCTGCTACGGTGGTTAAATTTTTTTTCCAATACATTTCTTTGGGCTTCACAGAAACTTCTTCTTAGTTTTGACTCTGTGCTTTATATATACGTGAGATTTTGGGGAAAAAAAAAATGTTTTACCAGTTCCTAATGATTTATGTCTTTCAGCTTTGTTCTCTCCAGCAATGCTCTCGATTAATTTTCCAAAGCAGATAATGTAACTTGTTTGTGGCAGAAAATGCTGAAACTAGAAAGACAAGGACCTGGAATTAAGAGTTGTAAAAAGTTGAAACAGTCAAAGTTTTGTTATTACAGTGCTGAAAGGTGCTACTTTAATTCTCAGTCTTTGGTTTATTTTAAATAAGGCTGTAGCAGCATCTCTTCCATGATTAGTTTCATGAAGGCATCATAAAATCATATATGAAAGGTTTCATATAAAAGGTGATTTCCAAGACCAGAAACTGGAAAATATGTAGAGGACAGTGAAGGCAACCCTACCAGCAATCAGAAAACACAGAACCTTTGTTCCTCAGGTGCTTTCTCTTAGTAATGGAGGGGAAATAGCGAATTATAACCATGATTCCTATTGCAATGAATGAAATCATGATTGTAATGCCTGTTTGTTACACTGAATCAATCACTCCATGCGCTTAATCTGCCTTAGGTTACTTATGTTAACTTATGCAGATTGTGTGTATGGCTGAGGGCCGTATATACTCAGCTGCTATGAAGTTACTGAACTAAGGTTTGTGCAGTCAAGAAATGTCTTTGTATGCCATTGATAGATTATTCAACCCAATCCTTTTGAAAGATGAGGATACAAAAATTATAATGAAGACAGATGTAGTCTTCCCAGGATATTATAAAGATAGAATCTAAACTAGGAAAGAGTTTATCTTAATATAGTTACAAAAAATGATTATAGGACACAGAGAGCAAAATTAAAGCAGCTAAAACCATGCAAAGCAAATGTATAATAGTTGGTGAGAAAACAGTTTCATATTTCTAGAAAAATAATTTTAGGAAATGATTGCCACATAAAATGTTATTTAGATGTATGTTTTCTTATTAAATTCTCTCTCTTCTCTGACTTTTCCTTTGCACAATGAAATCATAAAATACAACCGAATAAATCCCCAAATTTGTTGTTCTTATTTTAATGCCTTTAGGTAGTGCATTAACATACCATCCATTTCTGGGTGAAGTTATTCAGATTTCAGTAATGTGGATGTTTCCAGACCCTGTGTTGGTTTACAAGGAACTCCAGATTTATCTGTCTGCCAAGACAATTTTTAGAATATAAAGTGTAAAAGAAGAACTGCTGAGATGAGTCCCTATGTGATACATTCAGTCTCTTCCAATGCTTGAGACTTCTCATCTGTTTTCTGCCTACGGCTTCAGAGGGAGAAAAGGGGATGATAAGCCAAGCAAATTACCCTTTGGAAAATTATATACTGAAGGAAAGAAAAGCACAATAGCAAAAGATAGTTCTTGGTGGTTTACAATTTGTCCTTCTGATAAAAAGTGTTGTTAGGAAATACATTTGACTCCACTGGTAAGATTCAGTCACAGGAGTCAGTGAATGACAGGACACTCTCTGAAACACTCTCTGAAAAATCTATGAAGATGCGAAGAATTACTTTTCTTCATACCTCAAAAGAAGTAGATTTTATATTCAACATCACTATCACACTACAAGACCATATGGCGGAAATAAGAAAAAATCAGCTGATATCTTTTCATAGTGCCTGTCCTGCTTGGAAGCATTATGCTTATTTGCCTGAATCTGTCTCTTCATCTTAATAGTAACCATTTTAATTGATGAAGTCATGCATTCATGTCTCGTTTTAGTGCTGACTACTTCAACGAGCAGCTGCATATTCAAAGTTCAAAATAACTAACTTTCTGTACATGACTGTTATATGGAAAAGGAAGACCTAGTTGAATGAAGTGACTTATGCAAGACTGCAGCCAACTGCACTTGGGATTTCAAAATGTATCAGTGCCTATTTGTCTTGTGACGTATTCACTGTATATCCACAGATCACCAGGAGTAGGAATTAAAAAGGTGCCCTTTCTGACACATATCCCCTCAAAAGCATGATTTTCTAAATAGCAATGTTTAACAATAATTGAAAGTAGTTTATTTCAATATACTGTGGGGGGTTGATATTGGCTAGCTGCCAGATTCTCACCCAGCTCTGTACTCTTTCACCCTTCTCAAGAGTATGGGGTAAGAAAGATAGAAAAGCTCTTGGGTTGAGATAAAGACAGGAAGATTGTTTGCCAATTGCCATCACAGGTAAAATAAACATGGCTTGAAATTGATTTAAGTTTTTGCCTATTAAAATGCACTTGGATGGTTAGAAACAAAACATAAAAACACCCTGACCTCCTCCCCACCTCTTCTTCCCAGACTCACTTTCACTCTTTCATTCCAAACCCTACCTCCTCCCAAGACAAATGTCACAGGGATATGAGGAACTGAGAGTTGTGGGGCCCCCATCCTCAGTAAACTTTGTATCATATGCATATCATCTCATAAAACTCCTTCCATGTTGTTCAGGATTGTGTACTTATGCCCCTCAGTCATGTGGAATGTTTTATTTCTTAAACACGTATAAGTAAAACAAATAATATTTAAAAATAATCAGAATATTCAAGCCAAAATGAAGGTACACTACAGTTTAGCTCTCTGAAAGCTACTGATGTATACCAGCTTTGGCATATATTGCTCTGCAGACATAATAGAAAAATACATGAGGAAAGGTCTGACCTTACCGAAGCAAATGGCACTCTTAAGTGGAACTGAGTTTTCACACATTACTATTCCATAGCAAAATTTTATCGTCAGTATGGTTTCATCAATGTCATTTGTGTGTATGTATACATATTTATGATTTTCTCAAGTGATTCTTACTTAGACACATACCAGCTCAGCCCTGTGGGTTTTGGTCATTGACCTCAGTCGATCAGCTATATTTCTGACATGAAAATTCTTGTTGGAATTGCAAAACAGCTTAGGCTAGCAACATGATAGTAACTACTATTCCAGATAATGGTATTCCTAAATTGAAAGTATTGTTGCAAAAAGCCTATTGTGTGCTCTCATATTTAGCTCTCAAAACAGCTTGGGTTGATTCTGATACTGGAAACACCCATTTTAAGTTGCAGAACTGTCAAATGAGTGTAAAATTGCAATATTTGTGTAATGTGTGTAATTGGTAGGCCACTGGTGTGTAGCTCCAGTTTTATTTAGTGTAATCATTTGAACTATATTTCTCATACTGTGTCATTTAAACTGTTTTCACTGACAATTTATCTCAGCTGAAACTCAGCAGTATCTGGGTAAGCTGTTAACAGCAATGTAAGATACTACATTTTTTTCAAATAAAGGATAGTAACAGAGCTAGCCGAAACTACAGGGGAGCTCAGAACCATTGGCATATTCACCAAAAGTGTAAAATGATACAGTGAGGATGGTTAATACTTTTTTTAGTAAGAATAACACCATGACATACTTAACAGACCTGTTGTCACTATCGGAACTGTGTATCAATCCAACAGTGCAGTACCTATGAATACTCTCATCTCGGTGTACATTGACCCTATGGGTAAAACATCACCAGTATAATTATTTCACACATTCCTCTCACCATATAAACTTATACTGTGGAGTTTTTTTCATCTAAGTAGTGACAATTACTGCTTTGTTTCAGAGGGTTGACGTAATTGCAGGAGAAGAAAGTAGTAGTTCATGAGATAGCATTTTGTTAATCTATTAAAACTGATTGTAGGGTTGACCCACTGGAAATTTTTATAAAAGTGCTGCCAATATGTGGCTTCCTATAAAAAAAAAGAAGAAATAAATAATACTAAAACCTTATCAAAGGTATTTTCCAATCCTGCCATGCTTTGCTTCTCCATGACTGAGCATTTGGCATACCGTATAAGATGTTGTATTTGGTACAGTTTCATTTCTGATAATTACTACCAACCTCCTTAACCAATGTGAAGAGTGCCTTCTTTCCCCCCTCCCTCTGTACTTGTGACAAGACTAACCTCAGCTGTGCAGGGGTTGGTGGCATTTGCATGTGGAAATGCACTAATATGGATGTTTTTCTTTGTGTGTGCATCCTTGCAGTGTTGTATACCAGGATGGATTTTATGGTGCAGACATTTATGTAAGTATTCATTGATGTGCATGCTGTCCTTATACATTACCAGAGTCATTCTTTTTACAAGTTTGCTGCCTAGCCTGACTCTGTATTGTCTATTTACCATCCCTTGCCTGTCAGAAAGGATTGAGAAGAATATCTCTCACATTGGAAGACCTTTCTGTTCATTACATCTATCATTGTTCAGTGGAGCTGAATTAACTCTTCAATCAAATGCTGAATGAATGCAAAAATATGTGAAAAATGTGTGTGCGTGTGTGGAGGGGGCGTCTCCCTTCAAAATTGAAGTTCAAATTGAAAAAGAATAAAAACAAACAAAACCAAAGCAGAAACATTCTTCTGCAAATCCCCAGAAACTCATTTTTAAAAAATGAAGGCAAGCAGAGTATTATTAATACTTGAAGTATGAAAATACTTTATGAAGAGAGATAGTTTTCCTAAATCAAGCAACCCTGGGTATACAAAAGTGCCATGGTGACAGAAGAGCTGAATTACATAGTAAGCTTAAGATACAGCTGTGCATTTTCTGTAATGTGAGTATATTTCCATCTGCTCTTTTAAAATCCACTTATTTCAGTTTAAAGGGGTAGCGACTGCTTATAATATAAGAAGTGACTATATTTATTACTAAATGCTTATAGCCCTAAATCCATCATTATCCAGTTCACTTCATTGGTCACCAATTTCCTTTTAAATAATATTTAGGTTTCTTACCAATACTGAATTTTTTACTTTGGGCGTATGCAAAGAGGTTACTTATGTCTGAGTATGCAAGAAGTTGAGGCTTAATTTCACTCTTCTAAAATAACTAATTCTTATATATGTAAATGAAAAGTATCTTAGTCATACTCAGTAATCTTTCACTTTTGTATAATTCTGATAAAGCAATCTGGTCTTAAGTTACAGGTATCTTTATATTAAAAGAAATTTTCTCTACCTACTTGTACTTCTGTTGTACTGTCTTTGTTGAGATACAAAGATAAGTTGAAATTGGTATAAATATTAAAAATTCAATAGGTAGTATAGAAAACATTTGTATTCATTAGCAGGAGTCTTTTTAGAACTATTTCCAAGACAACAGATTTTTTTAATAAGTCTTATATAAAGAAGAAAAAAAAAGGAATTTATGGATTAAGTAGGTTTTGGTTTTTCTGATGGAAGTAGAAGGGGGTTGATACTTCCTGAAAATTCATTTGTGCAGATTAAAACATATATTTAGAGTAAATTAGCAAGGGTTAAAATTCTCTCCCTGTGTTCTTATGTACTTCGTCATGCAATCTGTAACATTGTTTACAACACACAAGAATCAGCCATTTGTCAAAGGCTTACTCAGGTATTGTATGGTGCTCTGATCTCTCAACACAATCCTGCTGAATTTTTGAGCTATGTAGGAGACATGGTAGTATGTGGAATTTCTTCAGGTGTGGTTTCCAATTTCCATAGTTCTTCAAACTGTCAAAAGAATGTGACATTCATTTTGCTCAGTTTACCAACCCCAAAATCTGAAAGGTAACAAGTCATTTTTCTCAGAATTGCTGAATGTGATAGTGCAGGTGGTAACCAACTGTTAATGTAACAGTTTGTACTTTTGGAACCCACTGCTGCTGAAAACCAGGAATATCTCTTTTTGTGATTGACAGTATTCTTTTTAGGTGGCCTCACACCCTCTCACAGACTTTAATATTCTGTTTCCAAATGAAAAGTGCTTTCAGTGAGGAAGATATGAAAGAAATTACAAATTTCTAGTGTAGCCTCAGCTTTTGACTGGAATAGTCATGTGCATTAGGAAGTAGAATAACTATACTGGTGCACTGTTTTTCACTCAGTTGCAGCCTTGTATTTTTGATTGCATTTCTTAGTTTTCTTAATGCAGCAGGATGTTTACCTTTATAGCAGTTGACAGAATTAAGACTGTTCTGGAAATTTTTGTTTGTTTGTTTGTTTTCTTTTTGTTGTTGTTGTTTGTTGTGGGTTTTTTTGGTTTTGGTTTTGTTTTTTTTTCTTGGTTTTGGGATTTTTTTATAGTGTACTAAGCTTCTTATTTTATAATTATTTTTTCTTCATATCTGCTCTTTCTTGTATATAAAACATTTTGCAGGGAGGGGGAGAGAGAGGGAAAACTGGTATAAATGAAAAAAACCCCTGTGTATATGTGAAAAGAAACACAGCGTATTAGTTCTTAGTGTATTTGCAGTGGACTAGTGACTTCTTAAATCCCAATTTATTATGACATATTTATACTCAGCTTTTTGTTTTAAGTGCAGTGCTGAAGTTTTGCGAAAGAACTATGCTATGTGAAAAAAAAAAGGAGAAAAAATAAACAATGCAGGTTTTAATGGTAGATTCTATAGTAGGTAATATAGATTTAATAGTATAGTAGATAACGGTAGATTTAATAGATGTAGGGAAAGGAACCTTAAAAATATCACAGAAAGCAAAACAGAAGGAACACAATATTGACAAGCCAGACCAAAAATATGCATTAACAAGTATATCAAAGTGTGTTTCATTCTGATATGATTATATTGAGGACCAACAGTAATATAGACCATGCTGTTGTTTTTGTAACTATCAATATAGATTTTGATGTTTGATTTTGTGGGAAGACCAAGAATGCTACTGGTTGGGTCAAAAGTGCATGGGGAACCAAGAACATCAAATAGTCGTAGTTGCTTAATACTAACAAGGGGAATATAAGAGAATAGAACGATAAGAATAAGTGGAAAGTACAGTCTAAAATGAAAAACAACAGCCATGATTCTAGATGTAATACATTCTGTATTTCATGTAGTTCTCTTTGGAAGGTAATAATGCTTCTGAAATAGGAGAGATATTGAATTCTTTTTTAAATGTGCCTTTGAGTGGGAAAAATAAAGGAGATTATTAAGAACTAAGGAAGACCTTTTAAAATTAAGTATTGATTCACTAAGAGAAAAAGTCATTAAAACAGAATTAAGGTTGCCTGCCAGCAAATATAGGAGTTCCTAGATGAAGACTGACACCTATGAAAATAACAAAATACACTACAAAATGAGCAAAAATAGTAACATACACAGAAATATGCAGTTAGAATACTAGCTCAACACTATTGCTCTGTTTTATCTTAAATCTGATTTGTTGGGTTTTTTACCATTGTCATAAAGAATGTGTTCAGAACATGTCAGTCTTCAGTCCGCAACTTAAATGTGGAAAGGAAAAGAAATATGAATTACTTCCAAACTGTCATCACCAGCCTCAGATGTCCCTTGGTTATACAGTTTAACCATGTACATTAGTCAGTCTTACTGTTTACAGCAGAATTTTTCTAACCTGTTTTCAGGATGCTGGACCTGTGATACTGCAACAACAATATAAGATTTTTTCCTAAGATGCCAATCAAGAACAAGGCACACTTTTGTGATTGGGGTATGGAATGAGGTTATTATTAGCTACTGCCATTACCTTTAGCTCAAGGGTCAGATGGTATTGAGGGTGAAATGCTTACATACTTCCCAAGCAAAAACCAGACCTTTCCAAGAGAAAAAGAGTTCCCAAGTAGCAGTGTTTCTCCTAGTGAGTTCCTCCTAGTGGACTGTGTGCTGGAACATTATGTAATGCCTTCTTAAAAGTTCTGGGATCTAGTGAAGAATGTATTTTCACCTCTCTGATCTCCATTTGTGACATAAACAGTGCATTCAAAAAAAAAAAAAAATGCTAGATCAGTCCTGGTGGTTGTAGTCATTTGGAATTAATACAGGTGTGTCAGTTTGGATATACCTTCCAAGAGCTTCTTTGAGGCAACAGCTACCTCTGGATGCACAACATAGAATTAACATGAACATTTAATTTAGGTTGGCTCGAGCCAGCACAAAGAGGTGATGGATATTTTATTTTTAATTCTCCCACTCGAAGTTTTGCTGCATGAGCAGAACAAATACTGTTTAAACCTCAGTAGCATATGAGGAAATGACTACTTCTGTTTTCTGTATTCTGAAGGGTTAGGTATAATTCATGCCTGGTTTAGACCCATCCCTCTATTTGTAGCTAATAAGGCAGGTATCATTCTCAGTGCTAGAGAAGGTTTTGATAAATTTGCGTTCACACAATACTTGGAGATCCTTGATTGGGAAGGTAGTATAGGAAGTAAAATTTGGGAAAAAGTTATTCTGAGCATTCACATAGAAAGTTGGGGCTCTTCAGCCTGAAGAAGAGGAGGTTGCTTGGCAACCTCATAGCAGCCTTCCAGTATCTGAAGGGGCCTACAAGGGTGCTAGGGAGGGACTCTGCATCAGGGACTGTGGTAATAAGACAAGGGGTAATGGCTTCAAGCTTTAAACAGGAGATATTTAGGTTAGATGTAAGGAAGAAGTTCTTTACTATGAGAGTGGCACAGGTTGCCCAAAGAAGTGGTGAATGCTCTATCCCTGGTAGTGTTCTAGGTGAGGTTGTACAGGGTCTTGAGCAACCTGGCTGAGTGAAAGGTGTCCCTGCCTCTGTCATGGGGTTGGAACTAGATGATCTTAAAGACTTTTTGAGCCCTAACCATTCTATGATTCTATGAAATATGTTAGTAATAGGGAAAACTAACGAGAACATGTCCATCATATACAATCATTTAGTTTATCTGTGGTAAAAACTGACAGTAAATCTGAGATCAAGATAAAATTAAAGTTCAAATATTTTAGGAGGAGGTGCACACATGTATATATATCGCTTTGTAAACTACAGATGTGTGTTTATATAACTCATTTCTGTAGGAGTTATACTTGCTCAGATATACAGATATACTGACTATATTTAAAAATTCAGATGCATTTGATTTCCTGTTCAGTTCCATCTTATCATACCTGATATAAAATTTCTACCATTTTGTTCTAAAAATTATTAAGAGTCCCTGTAACAATTGGTTACTGATCTTCGATGGATCCCATTGCTCTTTTTGAATTTGCCTGAACCATGGAAAGTTATGAAACATCAGAAGAAAAATTGTAATGTGTGGCTCCGGAGAATTTGTTTGAATTCCTTCCTTACATTTCTTCTTTCCTTACTCATTTCATTTCTGTTTCTTTATAGAGCAGTATTGCAAAAGCCTGTGTATGGCAATAAGTTACCACAGGTATGACATGCAGACGGATGGAAAAAACTCATTACACTGAATTTAGACTCCTGTAAAGTCATACTAATGCTCAAATAATTATGAGAAAGTGGATTCTGTGTGTATAAGTGATAAGAATAGAGAGTTGCATTTTATTTTCCAGACTCTTACTACAATATCACAGATATTCCTCATATACCGTGAAATACACAGTTACTGTTTTGAGTGTCTTGTTTAGTATTTTATACTAGTGAGATAAATCTCTGTATTTGGACTGTGAGTGTACTGAGTCTATACTTATTTTTTTTAAGACAACTTAAACTGCTAACATTGTGTTATCATTGTTTTGGAAGTAGCAAATATGGGAGCACAGATAAAGCAGAAGACTATTTTTCATTATTTTAGCTGAATTTGTTATTTCAGCTGAATCTGCAAGGTAACAATTTAAAGCATAACAGGTGCTTTCAGTTTGAATGTATGGAGTGTGTGTGGGGGGAACATTCCTAAAGTATTTATAAAACATAGGAACTGAAAATTATTATTAGTATGTAATTATTATTTTTGTTCTAGATATTTTATTTTGTAATATAGTCTAAGGCAAACATTTATTTAAATAGTTACACTTGAGTACTATGATAAATATATATTGTAGTACTAAAGAGGTGTACATGTAACGAGTATCACTTGTGTGTTTTTCATCTAAGATACCAGCCAAGTTCAGAATTAGAAAATAATGTAGAGCTTATCACAAAAGTTTAAAGTTGAGGGGTTTGAATCAGTTTCCCATCCTGATCCTCAATTTAAAACATTTTGTTGGTGCAGCGATAGATCATCTGAAGTAACTGAAACAAGGCAATATCAAAACTTGGTACTCAAGGATACAAACCTCATAAAAATAATATGCTTAAGAATGTTTTTTTACAGGATAGCTTACATTAAAAACATGAAAACATGACATGGGCTGGTAGGGATTTATGATTCTCCTGGTAACCAAATGCATCCTGGATTTTAGTTCTGCAAAGAATTCACGCAAATTCAAAAACTTTGATCTCTTTCTATTTGTATTGCTTTAGACCCAGTCTTTCCAGGAATCTCACACGTCATACTAATTGTTGAATTGAGCTTCACTGTTCAGCAGCAGTTCATTGATGAAACCAAACCATAATGTAAACATAAAACAAATCTAATTCTTATATTTAGGGAACAAGAAAGGGTCTTTCTGCATAGACTGACCAATTTAATTAGATAGATAGTTTAAATCTGCAATTAGTTAAAGGCAAGAGAAACAGTTCTCACAAAGCCTTCCTCTTGCAGATTTAAGAATAGCCAGTATGTGAACAGTGGGTCTCATTTTTATCTGATTAATAACACCAAAACATGGAGGACCATTCTCACTTCTGTCCTGCAGTATCATTATGTGTGTGACTGTATTGAAATGAAGTGGCTGTCACATTTAAATCAGGTGGTTTAGAAATGGACTACAGAATAAGTGAAGGAGTCATATGTGTTGCAAACAGAATCATGTGATACTTCAGGATGCCTTGCACTCTGCCACACATTTTCAAGTCTGAATGATGAAAACAAGTTTTATATCTTCTCTATACATTCATTATTTGTACTTCCTCATACCAGCACTCAGGAGAAAAGGGAAAGGAAAAAGGAAACAAAATTATGCTATATTTAGCACTCAAAACTAGGAGGGGAGAGTTGATAAATTTGTATATCTCTGCTTGCTCCTTTTATCAGAAGCCAGACTAAATGTGCAGCTCACATTATCGCCTTTCAGCCTTACTGTTTGGTGGCTCAGTTTGCACTTGGTAACATTATTTGACATCTGATTGCCTGTATGCACATACCCACAAGCAATATGTGCCTATCATACATTTTTGACAGTAGTAGCCTTCTATTGGTTTATAAAAATCAACTGATCTAAAATGAGAAAGTATTTAATCTCAGTACTTTAGTGCTTGCACAGAGAAGCAGCCTGCTGGAAAAGAGAGGGCATATATATTATTATATGGCATTATGAAAGCACCTGCCTTATTCTAGTGCTTGTGTGACACAAATGCTGTTGGCAGGCAGCTGACCAAGAGCGGGGAGGTAAACGTGCTATTCTCTAAATGTTAGCACTTAAAAAACTTAGACAGAATGTTCCTCAAGTAAATTGAAAATTCGAAGCCTGGGGTTTCTGATGAGCTGTTGGTATATGTAAAACATATGTTTACTCTTAGGATGGTATGATGCTATCACCTGAATGATTGATTTCCAAAACTGACCTGCTTCCAGTCTTCAACAAAGATTTATATGTGTTTGGGATGAAACCAATTCTGCCAAGCAAAATAGTAGAAGGGGAAATAGCTTGTAAAATTAGTTGAAATCACTTTTCTGAAAGGTGTGGATTCTGATTTGTAAAATCAAAATAGAAACCCAACAAAAGTTCCTGCAATAAAAATGTACTAATGTTACAGTAGAGGTTGACACATTGTAGCCTATTCTTCATGCTTCAGCAAAATGTGTGAATGCAGCCTTCCAAAAAGAGGGGGAAAGAGAAAGGAAGAGAGGGAGAGGGAAAAAAATCAATCCATTAAAGTGAACACTTCACCAAGAGAGTGAATTTTATTCAAAGCTGAGTGATCTGATGCTTTCTTATTCAGCTCTTTGTGGAGGTGGGAGAAGAAATACAGAAGTCCCCTGTCCCAGAGGATGACGGGGTGGTGAATTATAATTGGGACGTAAATTGTGTTTGTGTTATCTGTGGAGACTGGCCTGTGTTTGTTAATTGGCATGCTGAGATCATTTTGAAATGGTTGATATAACACCGTAGTCCATTGAACAGGAAGCTCTGCTGTTTTCACAGTTTGATAATCAATGCATCACTGCACACAATTCCTTTCAAATGTGTGTTTGTTTGTCCTGTTTGCTTAATTGAACAGCTGGAATTACTGTTACATACAACTGAATGTTAATTCATGGACGAAGAGGATTTTGTTGCTTCATTATAATTTTATATAGAAATTGGAAACCAATGAAATATTAAGTGTTAATTGAATGCACAGTTTTGTAGGTTTAATACATCAGGCATATTAAATCATATTTTGTACAAAAAATAATTGATTATTGGCTGAGGATTTCTTTTGTAGGTTTAGCACTGCTGTAGTAATATACAGTACACATCATTCAATTGCTACTTGCAAACTTGTGGAAGAATACAGTATTGTCTTGTAAAAAAGCTTATGTTGATGCATACTTTTCATTGCTTTCTCCTGATCTCTGGGACAAGTCTTAAAAATTGCAAGTTTGTCATGATAAATTTTACTTAATGATACACTGAAATATTTCCTATGTATTTCACCCTTTAACTGAGCTTATAGCATGAGAGTACTCTTTCAGTTGTTGCTAAATTTTGTGCAATCTTATTAAGGGTGCTGTAGCAATCCAGTTAGAGCCTGAGTTTATGTTTCAGGGTGGTTATGCTGCCTACCGGTATGCCCAGCCTGCCACTGCCACTGCAGCTGCCTACAGTGACAGGTAAGTCCTCATTTACTGCTAATAAATATTTGACTAGTGGAAGTTGAAGATGATTCTATGAATTTGCCTTGTTGAAGTCTCATAACTGTCTTGTTGCTCTGCAGATAATTGTGATATCTAAAGCAGGCTGTTTTATTATAATCCATGAATAGCCATAAATTGAGAGATTTTAGGCCTTAATTGAAAATCAGGCATGAAATGTGCACATTCCCAAGCTGTAGATCATCCAGTTAATATCTGTAACCCTTGCACAGTGTAGATATATATATGTACAGTGTCATGATGGTCTGCTACTAAAGATCATTATTTGCCTTAGGAGTATTATTTCAGTTGATTTAGAACATGAACCTATTGAGTGTCCTCAATTCTCATTGACATTGTTTTAGTCAGTGGAAATTGAGAATGAACTGTGTCTAAGCTTGAGCTGTCCAAGGCTCAAGATTTTTTTCCATTTGCTTTCTGTCCAGGGATTTGATTTCTTTTAAATAGTGATAAAAACTAAGTTAAGTCTCATTTGCTCTGGATTTTTATCCTCAAAATGTAAACCACATTAGGTGGAATAATAATAAAAGATTATTAAAATCTGCATGAGAGACACATGTAAAGATTTAACTTCTAAAAACTAAAAATGATGCCAGATAAATTGTCTTCTTGCAAGACAAAAATTGAGACCCCCTTTGAAGTCAATATCTAAATTGCTGCTGACTTCAGTAGAAATAGGATTTTGTCAAATTTCATAAAATTAAGTCTTTTCAGTATGTGGACATGATTTTGTAATGAAAAGAAAGAATTTTGTATGTTTTCTTCACAAAGTGTACCCTAACAAAATCTGTGCGATCCTTAATACTTTTCAAGTACTTGAATAGGGTACATTTGTAAATGGAGGACGTGTATTGTGAAGGACAGACAGTTGCATATATTTTGCTTCACATTAGTAGCAGGAAGTAAGGTCACGCTTCTCAGTTCCTGATATGAGAAAATTTCCCTTGGAATCATGGAGATAATTTAAGTCATGAATATGTATTGAAAATTTTCTTTAGATTCTAAATTATACATTGTTTAAAATGTTTCTGTTTCTTAAAGGAATCAACAGATTTATACATTTCAGTACACTATTTATTAGATTTAAGTGCTGTTCATGGATTCTGTATTTTTATAACAAATTACCATGGTATGAATGTTACAATGCTATGCATGCATATTTGCCTTTCAAGTGCTTATCTTATTATGAAGGTATATTTTTTTAAAGTTATGTGAATAAAATAATTTGCATGTATGGCTGAGGCATGCTGTGTCAGACAGGTAAGCAAGTTACTTTCTATTAATTTTGGATCAGTAATATCAACTAGGTATGTGCTGTATGCACTGAGTTCACAATGTACTATTTCTACTTAGGGTAACCTACACAGGTGAAGTGCTACTCAATAGTTTCATTTCATTTCCACAAAGGTGTGTTAGCATGTCGCAGCGCTATTATTTTTCTGTGAGCTTTTAATGCAAAGCAGTTCCTGCTTCTAAAAGGTTACTAAAGGACAAAATTATAAATTACCTCCCATGGTTAGTCATTTTTTGTCAGATAGCATTCAGGTGTCCCTGGATCATTTTGTAGGTTGTTTATTCCTATGAATAAATGAATTTCTGAAAATCTGTACATTACATAGAGTAACTGAACAATATCAAGATATCTTAAATGCTTTAATTATGAATTAATGTACTTTCTCAGAAAACAAATCAAACTCTGTAAGCTAAAACTTTAGTTGATCACATGTTCTCCTATGGTTAGAGAGTTAACACAACCAAGAGTTATGATGAGAAAAAAAGTAAAGGATTTGTTTAAGAAGATAGTGCTCTTAAATGCTGTAGAGAAAGCTTGAGATGGCATCAGTAGTAATGCAGTTTTACAACCCTTAATTACTTTTTGAAAAAATGTCTAATTTTCAGATACACTCTGTGTATAATTAGAATTGTAATAACATGTCTTTGCTTGCATAAATATCTTAAATGAATTTTATACCTTTTGGATTATTTTTTTTTTTTAATTTAGCTTTTCCTTTTAAATGTGGTTGACCTTCATCTTTGATCTGCTTCCCCCAAATGAATATGGTTTCTTGTCTTAATTACAAATACTGTAACTGAATTTCTTTATGGGAAAACTCTAAAACTAGCATAGAGAACAAAATAAAGAGCAATCTGCTCAAACATTTCTTTCCATATGGGAAACTATGTGCAAACGTGGATGCCTCTGATTATCCACAGCCAGTTTGCTTAATTTGATTAGCTTTCAATTTTTTAATGAATTTAATTCAGCAACTTTCGTCAATTACTAATATTGAAAGTACTGAAATACAGTTCAGTAACACTGCTTGTTTCTTTTCTTCTCAATGTAATAATCATTTGCTGTCCTCTGGCAATATTGAACATTCCATATCTCCCTATACGCCATTCTTATTTAGTCTTTGAGCTCCTTTTAATTTAACTACACATGAAATACATTGCTGTTTATGTGTAAACAGTGCCCAGAAAAATGAATTGAAGACCAGTGAGTGTATACCATTGAAGCAGTGACATATCATGGAAATACTACTTCATATTAATTAAAAAAAAAAAAAAAGCTTTATTTTTTTTTTTTTCCAGTTTTTTTT
>JBAFWW010043556.1:34601-50460 GCA_036873685.1 Agapornis canus
GCACTGCACCAGCTACTAAGAAGGAGAAAAATGACTGCTACTGCTGAACCCAGGAGAGCAGCATTTTGTGGTGGCTTTGCATTGGCATAAAAAGCAAGTGCACATTGTAAGGCTGCTGGTTCCCCTGCCTGACAACAACTAGATGAATTTTGCAACTAATGCTTGCTTGGCAAAACAGACCTAAAAGCATGGTGAAGCCACAGGTTTCTTTACACTGCAAAGAACAAGTGATGCTCCTGAAAAACAGTGGTGAAATGGTCATTGACCTTAACTACTTTCCAACATCAATTATTTTTTCTCTTAGTTTGATGTTGAAAACAAAGTTGTAACTCAATCATTGACTGTGGAATTTAACCCAGAAGAAATACAAGGACCACCAACAATATGGACCAGGTGTGAATTGTAAAGAGCATCAGGAAGAAGCCTTCTGTATCCCAAGGGCATTAATCCTGCAGCCAATGCTATTCCTTTTATATTTTTCTTTTAAGCCTGCTGTTTGTAAGCCCTCACAGCAAGCACTAATGCCCCTAAAATGAAGAATGCCCCTAAACTGAATGAAATCCCTATAGCGGTACTACAGAATGTTGAGTTTTGTACCTACCAGTTCTTTAATAAAAATTACCATCTGACAGCTGTAGGGAAGCTTTAGACTTGACCCATACACTGGGACAGGGTGCCATACCTTGGAAGAGCAGATGTGCAGTTATTACTCTTTCCAAAACCAGGAAATAGTTTGAAAAGAAACTGGGGAAGGTAGGTGGCCTTGAAGAGAGACACAAAACAATCATCTTCATTTATATACACAGGCATTTCAAATCACACTTGATTCATCTTTGAGTCAGGAATGATACAAACAAGGGATGGCCAGCATGCTTTTCTGGTTTTCAGTATTTTGATTCAGATAAGAAAGTTTTTGTTTCCTTTTCTTTGCCTGTAAAAATGGAAAGGGATAGAAATCCTACATTTTTTAATTAATTTATTTATCCATTTATTTACAACTCGTTAAAATTAAAGCAGAATTAGACGATAAACCCCTCTGGAATTAGGAAATCTTACCTCAGTGGCTCGAATATTAATAGAGCACACTGTCTCATGTTTGCTACCTCATGTCTTTCATCCTGATCAATTATCTGGACTGCACTGTCATGCAGCCACTTCTGTGTAGAATCCCTTTGTCATGAACCCTGCCTTTTTAAAGCAATAGTACAAAGGAAAGAAAGAACCCTCTGGTGTGCCATCTACACGGGGTATTTCTTGAAAGTAAGTGGATTCCACCAGAGTTCTTTCCTCCCAGTAGAGCTGAATCAGGGCTTAAGCTAATGAGATATCCCAACACAATTGAAGCCTGCCTTAAGCTTACCTTTCTTTAAAAGACCCTTTACCATGGGAAGGTGCCATTTGCTGCTTTTACATACCCACAATGTACCCCAAAACTCCACCAAGACAAGGAGGGTGTTTGTTTTCTTTGAGTGAGCATGCAGCAGTGAGAGAAGACAGACTCTGACACTCAGAAACTAGCTCAGGGCTGCCGTCAGACACCACACATAATTTCTGTATGACTTTGTATGACCAAACTTCAGTAGTTTGGTTTATTCATTCACAGGAGCAAGGACAAAGAAAAATGATGGCCCATATTTCAGTGTGGGTTAAAACACTCTATAAAAACTATTAGCAGAAGTCTTTCTAGGTCTAGTTCAGCCTGAAAAGGTACAGCTTTGTACAAAATGCTGTATGTTGCCTGATAAAGATGTCCTTTTAGATTGCAGCTTATGAATTCACATAAGTCACTGAAAACCAAATGCTTGGATTCAGTGACTCAGAAAAGACACTTCTTGTTAACTGGATCTTCTTATTGCTCTTTCTTCTCATGCCAGGTGCAGTGACAGCAAAATAAATTTAATTCACAGACTCCTGTCAACCTCTGGATCTTTGGATCAGTTCTTACTCCCTCCTGGCCTCATTCATTGCTTCTGAAGATGAAGTCCTACACACCTGCCATGGTTGAAACAGTTCTTATATCATCTTCCGAATGCAGGGACTTCAAACATATGAAATTGTGAGGTTAGTGCCATAGTCAAGGCTTCAACCAAAGTTGTTACTGCAGAACTGAGCTGATTTTTTTGAGAATGTCATGGTAGTTGCTAGTTCTTAACAGATAGAGGAATTGTCAAAGGTAGTGTTCTGCTTATCATGCAATACAAGAGGATGTGAGTTTTCCAGCAGAGTAGCAGTTTGGATGGGGGTGGCAGTAGCATAGGATGAATTCCTCACTTAATCTCAGATTAGTTTTGATTTTTCTCTATTTGTATACAGTGCAGATAAATATCCTTGCTTTGTATTTTCTACTTTGAATTATAAGTTTCTGGAGGCATGTCTTTTACCACGCATTTATGTATTCATCTGGTAGGGTTAGCTGTATTACAACCTCTTTGTGTAAAGATTAAGAATCATTGAAAATCAAAACTAAGTGGGGCCAGCCATTATCATCATCTGGATCATCATCTGGATGTACAACTAAAATAATTTCTGTTCCTCTGCTTTCAATAGAGAATAACACTGTGGCAGTGTTATTGTATTGGATGGGTTAGATGGCTAATGAAAACTGCACAGAAATTAAAGTTATCCAAGGGAAAGCAAAATTTCAGGAGTTTAATACACTTCACTTGGCAAATGAGTAATTTCTGCCTTGCTGTGCTGAAAGAACAAAATTGTCACATTTGTGATGATGCTACAGAAATAAAGGACTAAAAGTACGTACCGGTTCTGAAGAAGTTGAGAGGCAAGAGAGAGGAGATGTAAACTAACACACATCCATGAGTCTAACCCCTAACTGCATGCAACATTCTAGAACAAATTTTGACTGCAAGCAAAATTAAAGACATGGGAAAATGTGTCAAGAGTTTACCAAAAGGGTGTTATAGCTACCTCTGATAAGAGGGTGAATCTTACCAGGTAATGAAAAAAATACAACTAGTTTGTGACTTTAGGACTGCCTTCAGTACTGTGTCCCAAAGGAAATTGATAGTTCTGCTGGAAAAGGGATTCTGACTAGACAAAAATGCGATTAAAGGGCTGGCTAATGGGGGCTGTCAGGCTGCATACTGAAAAGTGAACTGTCAGGCTGAAAGATAGTTTGTAGTCAGGGTTGTTTTGGACAATACTCATCTTAGTTTCAGTTAGTGCCATTTCAAAAAGACAGAAGCATGTTAATAACATTTGCTAATGATTAAGGAGAATTATCAGAGGAAGACGGGAAGAAGGGGCTGGTGTAATAGGAATTGAATAGAATGTAGTGGTACACAATGCAGGGTCATGTGCTTACAAAAACTTAGTACAGTGGGGACTTCCATTCCACTTGCATTTGCACCTGGGGATGACAAAGAAAAAGAGGAACCCTATCTTAATGGTCAATGATTGTAAGCCACCAATTTGATATGACCTTGATAATGTGACCCAGGATATACCAGACATTTACAGTACAGAAAGGAGAGTATTTATTCCACTGCACAAGACATCTGGAGTAAATTATATAAAGGAAAAATGGGATGATAAAAAGAATTGCAAGCCTGTCCTTAATGACAGGAGATTTTGAGCTTGGCTTGTATTACTTAGCAAAATAAATGTCAAGAGGAGATGACAGTGGGCCCTATAAATATATCAGGAATGCAAACATCAGAGGGTAAGAGTTATTTTAAGATGAAAAATAATTTGGCAAAAGAACAAGTACGTATAACTTGTCAATAAACAATTTTGGCCTATAAATTAAGCAGTCTGTAATCTTCAGAGAGAGGCTTTCAGAACAAAGAGGAAGAGACTGACAGGTATCTAAATGTGTCTGATGTGATTACCTGCAATAGCAGAAAACTGGTTCCTCTGATCAGAAAGCCCCTTCCAGTCCTGCATTTCTAGGTTGTAGCACAAATGGAGCTCCTATATGTTAATAATGCAACTGAGAACAGCAATGAGCTATTAATCAATAATATTAATCAGAAGAACTGGATGTTGCTTGTGACAGGATCAAACCAGGAGGACAGACAAATTTCTTCTTTGTAAGATAAAAGCCCAAAGGAAAACATCTCCATCCAGGCTTGGTTTTCAGAGAAATTTACCCCTGATTCCTATTCATTTTGGTAGTAGCGATGTAATTAATCAAGACTAACCTGTTTGTGGAGTTTCTGTGATCATAAGATCAGAATCAGTCCAACATCTGTGAATAGGTCCAGGGACAAAGTTGTCAATATTAAGATTGAAAATTTTTAAACATCTCTTCTAAAAACTGAAACATGAATTTTGTCTCCTATAAAGCTTCATGAATGTACAATGTGATTCCTGGATAGAGACCACATCAGCTCCACAGTTATTAATTTACAGGTTTCTTACTGACCTTAGCTCAGCTCTGGGAACAGTGCCAGCACAATTACAGTAACTCTGAGCAGGGCGAACATAAAGCTCCTCTATCTTTCTCTTGCTCAGTAATGGGAAGATGCATTTCTTCTTTGTTTGGTTTCAGATAGTTCAGGCTAGGTTGGCCATAACAAGATTATTTCCAGCAAAAGAAGGGAAAGAAGTAGACTACCACAGAGATGGGTACACACACTTACTCCACGGAGAACCTTTGGGAAGTGGATTCCAGAAAGGTGTGGAGGATAATTAAGTCAAGGTGACTTGAGCTAGTTACCTGGAAGATAAATGGCAGAGTCCAGAATAAAATTCAAGGGGCAGAAACTTGATTCAGTGTTGTTTTCACTGAATCACATTACCTTCCTGGAGCACGTCAAGGCCCACTGCCTTCCTTCCTGTGAAGATGAGCAGCTGGATTGCAATGACACCAGGTGGAGCTGAGTGAGCTCATCACCTTGGAAAATCAGGCCCCTGGTGATTTTCTCTGATGTTAACTGAGCGTCAGAATCGGCAAGAGGAGAGTCAACACATTTCCTGATCTATGGTTTAAGACAGCATTTTCCAAACCGCAGGGTAAATTTAATGTTGCTGCAGAGGAAATGCTGATGCAATCCACCAGCAGCTGCTACTGTCCAAAGTCCTCGCAAAGGTACAGTACATATGGGAGGTGTGAGAGAATAAGTGCATGCAAATAGGGCATTTAAAACCGCAGCCTCTTCTACATGGCAGGCAGGACTCCATGTCTTCCCTTCAGGCCTCCAGGCTTCCTGCCCCAAGAGAAGCACTGCTAAGGACTGCTCCCAAGAAAATACTGGGTACCATCCTGAAAGTAAACCTGTGAAAAAGCAGGCTTTTTGTGTGGGAAAAACCAAGGGTGTGATCACATTTCCTATGTGCTCTATTTATGAATCCTACATCTAAAGTGTGCAAATGTGGATTCCTCCTAAGTGTGAGAATGGCAAGTGCAACATTCAAATATTGTGATAAGTCTAAAAGATCAGGTAATGCATGTGTTCGAATAGGCAAATCTAATTTATGAACAGGTAAGTCTGGATGATTGAATTAACCTGGTTTAATGGAGTACTGCCTCAGTGGAGCTGTGAAAACTGACTGCACTGTGCTTTAGTCCCTTGCTTTTTAAAATAGATCATCTTAAGGGAAAGCAAACATGTTTGGGTTAGACAATGGAAAGTCTATTAATATGGTCAGTTAAGATGGCTCTGCATGGTAACTCATCAAACAGGAGAAGGTTAATCCTGTGCACTAGCCTGTCTGTGCCCTGGGTGTGCATTTGGCACTGATGGCTCCATGTGATTTTCTGCTGCACAAGAAAATTCCCCCCACAAATCAGTGAGTATCCTTTATTTGTATTGAGATTGAATAGTGAAAAAGGAATATGATGATGCCATAGCAATTTCCAACCAGGAAATGGTGAATGGGGAAAGAACAGCGAATTCCCATTCACAGAGCTGGACTAGGGTTGTATCCCAGCCAAAAGAGCTGTCTGATCATGACACCAACAGAAGTTGAACCACATCCTAGTCTTTCGACCGCTCTGGTCTGGAACTTCAGTCTTTTAATCTGTTTCTCATTTTCAAAAAATGCAAAACCATTTGGTGAAACCAGCCTTGTTACGCACCACAAGTTGTATTTTCCAATAAGTCCTCAATACACCACAGGAGTATGGAGTCACCTTTCTGCACGATGGCAGTGTTAATTATCCATCAGCCCACAAAGAACATTTCAGATGCCCTCAACTCCCCTCCTACTGCCACCCCAACACCTTCAGCTGCATGGTCATTTTGCCACCCCAATCCTCTACCTTTCCCGTCCCGTTCCTGTCCTCACTGCCATACCCACCCCTGTTCTCCCGACTGGACTGCTGACGCCCCCACTGTTGCCTCTGCAGCCATCGCCCTCGGCTCCCTCCAGACAGGGATGCGGGGGGGGGCGGAGCATCGGGGAGGTAGGCGGGGCCTCGAGGCGTCGGGCTGGCCCTCCGGGGCTGTAGGCGGGGGCTCATGGCGATGGGCGGGGCTTGCTTCAGTGGGCGGGGCCTGGTGAGGCTCCTTGGTAGAGCGCCGCCGCGGCAGCGGTTGCCGGGTGACGCTCGGTCGCTCGGTCGCTGTGTGCGGCCGGTAGGTAAGTGCTGGCCTCCCCCTGCCACCAGCAGTCAGCCCCGTACCCGAGGGCTGGGGTGGGGGCACAGCCTGGAGGTGGCTTTGTGCATGTAATAGGGATTGGCTAAGGGGTGATTTCCCCTTTGTTACCTAGTGTTTGCACACGTATATTGAAGGGTCTTTAGGAAAGGCTTTTGTGGTGAGTGACCATGCTGAGTGATGTGGTATACATCCAGTGCGTCTCAGGGCTTGAAAGCTAGGAGAGTGTGAGTAGATGGAAAGCACCTGAAGGTCTCTGTTTATTTTGTCACTGATTTTGGCAATGAATCTGGTAGGTTTAACAGTGTGTTTAGATTTTATGCTTTGGTATAGCTCTGATGAGGAAAGTGGTGATGAATAAATAGTCCTGGACCTTTGCAAGCTGTAGGAGCACCCATGGGTATTTCGTGTTGAGAGAACATGGCTCCTCCATAGTGCCTGTTCGGCTTCTGTGGAATAACAGAGGAGCCTTGCCAGTGCCAAGTTTACAGGCTTCAAGCTTTGTTCGGCTTCTTGCAGAAAAGGCTCAGGTATGGTCCTTGTCCTGCTTATGGCCCCTCTGTAGGTTGGTGAGTGGTTTGGAGATGAACCCACTATCAGCAACAAAGTCTCGATCCCTGCCTGTAGTTTTAGCAGACAGTAATTGGTTAATTGGGTATCTTAAGCTCTCCCCTTGGCCTGTCTGTGGGGCTCTGCATCCATTCTTCTGTAGGGATTGTTTCCTGATGTGAATGTTCCTGCTCACCTATCGCTTTCCATTCTGACAGCTTTTACAAGGCAAAATTTTCTGCTGAGAGATACAGTGAAAATTTATTAAATGTTGACTTCAACCCTTACCCCATGCTACTTTTCTCTAACACAGATTCAACTTACTCCTACAGCCAAGGAAACAACTGTTATTTGAGTAAATAATTTGCTAGTGAATAACTGGTTTTGCAAATATGTAGATTCTTCTGTATCAAACCCTTCATGTTCTCATGATCTCCTTGGGAAACTGCTTTCAGTTACATTTTCATTAAGCTCTTCTGGGCTGTGCAGCTTTGCATCCTGCTACACTTCTAAGATCTATTGAGCATGGAGTTCAGCTGCTACAGTGGATGAAGTACTCATTATTAATTGTGGAATGCTCAGACTCTTTGGGTTTGGTTTTGGGTGGTTTTTTGTTTGTTTTTGGTTTTATTGTTGTGTTTTTCTATTGAAGGTTATGTTCTTATTATTGTTTTAGCAGGATATGGAGCAGCCAAATGAGAATTTGCACTGAATATCTGTATTCGAGATGGAGATGAGTGGCTGTGACTAGTAAATGAAAATCTCTATAGGAGAGGCATGGGAAATAATGCTGAACAGCAGTGGCATTGGAAGAAAAGGTAAAATAATTTCAAATGTACAAAATGTTTCATAATTTTTTTTTAATTACTCTCCTATACACTTTTATTTCACAAAATCATGGAACGCTTTGGATTAGAAGGAACCTTAAAGCTCATGTAGTTCCAGCCCCTGCCATGGTCAGGGATATCTTCCACTAGATCAGGTTGCTCAAAGCCCTGTCCAGCCTGGCCTTGAACACTGCCAGGGATGGGGCACCCACAATTTCTGTGGTCAGTTGATCATTTCATATTGGTTGTTTCATGTTGGTCATGTTGATCATACTCTGTTCTGCTGTAAAGAATTATTCTGGATCAATAAAACTTGATATAATTTAGTCAAGATATTGCTTCTCAATGAGTGGAGTTGTCATTTGTCAAAAGCAGCAAATCGTGAATTGTGATGCAGTTTCCTTGATTGTTTTTAATTTCTTATATTTGCTGTCCCTTTTTCATTTCTTAAATCAGCTCTAATATCAATCAAGAAGCTTAGATTGAAAAGATCTAATCAAACCCCAAATCAGTTTAGTAACTGGAGAGGTGAATAAACATACCAAAAAAAGGATACACTCCATAAGAGGGCTGTTTCCTGAGGTATGTCTGACATTTAGTGAAAATTATATTATCCTTTTTATTCAATGACAGAACTTTCTCTCTTCCTGCCTGGCTGCTAGAGATCTAGCAGACGTCTGTAAAAGATGTATGTGTGAGCTCTGCTACTTTGGGTCAGTCTCTGTGTTTATCTGAGAGCATTCACCAATGACACAATTAACTAGTTGCAGCAGTCTTAAATGCTGTATATCATGACATCACTAATGAAATCACCTCTGGAGGAAACATAAGCTTGGCGTCCTTGAAAATTATTTTCAGACCTCAAATGCCTGACCTCATAGGGATTTGGCGATCAACAGGTTTCTAAGGTTTACAGTGGCAACAAATGTAAGCATTTAAATAAATCATTTTGTGGAAAAGACATCATGGGAAAATTAGCTTTCCTTCCTATTTCAGTCCAGGTTTATTACAGCACTTACCATGGAATGGCAACCAGCTGAACGATGCTAAATCACTGCATTAAAATTCTAGCCTCCATGGCACAATCCTACTATCTATGTGTGGAGACTATATAAAATATCTCTCTCATCATCCAGATGCCCCTCAATTAAAATGTAGTGGAAACTATTAATAGGTCAACACCTTCACCTGGTAAAATTATGAACATTGTTGAAGGATATTGGTGCATAACATTTGGCAGCTCATATATAATTTTATAACTTGCTGGATAAATAATAATAACAACAACAAAATAACAACTTGAGTTATAGAGCAGGTATAATATTACAGAATGACACAAAGCAAGTGTATAATATGATTCCTATGCTGTAACCCTGGAAGTGCAGAACCTCTGTGTTTTGCCTTCTGGATTTCCAGTGATTTTTCCCAATAGTCAGTTTTCTTTACTTCACATATGACTTTCTCCTGTGTGAAATATTATGGAATACTTAAATATTATGGAACAACACAAACTTGTGAGAGATATTGATCAACTTAGTCATGGCAAGATAGCATGGTAACTTCTAAGACGATTTTTTTTTGTGTTAGGCTGCCATGGGTCAAATACTGAGAACCTGTATAGAAGTGAGTCTGCTGAGGACATTGCTATGGGTAGAGCACTTCAGTCTTCTCTGAAACAGCTATCATCTTTCTCAACTGCTGTTGAGTTTTAACTATAAAATAGATTTAGTGACTGCACTTATATGTGCAAAGATGCCTTATCAAGCATCATTTGGAATTCTAACCATTCAGCAACTGCCATTATGCTTACAAATAGATCTGTCTTCAAAAATGCAATGTAATCGTGATTCATAGGAAAGTTAAGCATTAGTTCTTGTGATAAAAATTCAGGTACAGAAAATGTTTGGTTTAGTAATATGGGACCCCTAAATTTTAATGCAAATGCTGTTAATTTAATTTGCATATTTTTAGGTTTCTATGTGTTTCATGTAACTTCAGAAATTGTGAAATATATTACATGGGTGGCAGAAAGTGAGGGAAAACTTCTACTTGCTCATGTATTCATATATTTCATACTGTATTACTGATACTAAATCAAGAGCAAATACTTGAATATCTAATCATATGGGAACATATACTATGCTTTCCTATGTGGCAAATACAGAATGTCATCAGTGCAGACATGTTTTTAAGATAAAAAGTCAGTATATTTCAAAATCATCTCAGTTATCCTGAATTCATCCAATGAATTTACTTACCTTCTTTTATTTATCTAACAGACTGTTTTTCTACACTAATAACTTTACTTCTTTTTAAGTAGTAATGCTGTGTGTTACCACCATATGATTGCAGTGCTCCTGAGGTGCTACCTCCTTGTGATTCTGTGGATACTACTGCAGCTCCTTCTCTCTCATCTGCCACCAGTACAAACCAGGGCTGATAAGAGGCTTCAGCTTCGTTTCCATAGCACAGAACAATGGTGTGCCAGGCTTGCACCTGTTTCTGAAGTTAGTCTTTTAGTTCTGTCCCTGTGGATGTGTTGTGCAATTCCCACTGGAGCTTTATCAAATTGAGAGTTACAACAGCAGCAGATTTATTTCTTTTTTAATCACACAGCTGGTCTTGGAGGGGTCCTTTCTTTTCTGAGAACAGCAGCAACTCCCATCAGATGTGTCTTGTGCAGTTTGCTCCTCTGATGAAGAGATTTGACTCCCAGTGTTCTGGAGTGTGCATCAGCTGCCAGCTTTTGTGTGTTTTGTCGAGGGAAAAGATAATTTCCACTCTTCCAGCTGAGATCTTGCTGTCAGGCAGAAAAGGATTCAGCATTCATTAGGGCAGAAAAGAAAGTAAAATTCTCTTGTCTGGTGGCTTAGAACATTAGTAACTCGTACCTTCCATGTTCCAAGGACTGGACAAAATACTTAATGCATGAAGATTGGGATGTTGGTTTGTTTTCATGCACTGTGAAACAATGTAAAGAGGTAGAGCTGACAGCACTTTCCTATGGCATTAGGTGCCTCTATAAAAAGGTGAGCAAAAGTCAGTCATTGGAGGCATGGATCTGAAAGCCCTCAAGCAGAGAAAGAAAATGAAACTGAGATTTTCTGACAGAAGAACCCCTGAGGTAACAGCAGGAGGTAGGAGGCTGCCTGTTCTCTGTGAAATAATCTCACACACAACTATTTGTTGGTAGTCTTCCAGAAGTTGTCTGTGGAAGCTGTAGTTGATCTCATTGGTAATATCTAAACCAAGTGTGCATGATGGCCCACCCTTTACAGACTTACCTGCACGATTCATGTGCCTACAGAAGCCCATGCAAAGGTCATCTAATCCAGCCTGCTTGCATTCCAGCTGCTACAGCTACTTTGGCTGCAAAGCATTGTTTCTGGGATGATGAATCTCTGGTTTGGAGGGTGAATGGCTGTGGGGGGTTCACCTTGGTCAGCTCCTCCCAGGACTATGCTCTGCCATGGGCTCCTCTCTACAAGCTGCAGCATTCTTCAGAGCATGTACATCTGCTCCAGCAGGCAGCCCTCCATGGCCTGCAGTGTGGATATCTGGTCCACTGTGGTCTGCAGAGAGACCACGAACTTCACCATGGTCTTCTCCAGGGGCTGCAGAGGAATCTCTGCTCTGGTGCCTGGAGTACTCTACCCACTCCTTCAGTGACCTGGGTGTCTGCAGGGCTGTTTCTCTCACATTTTGCTCATTCCTCTTTCCCAGATACTATGCAGTAATTTTACCTTTTCTTTAATATGTTATCCCGGAGGAGCTACCAACATCACCAATTGGCTCAGCTTTCACCAGCTGTGGATCCATCCAGACAGCTGGAACTGTCTTTATCTGACACATGGGCAGCACCTGATCTATTCTTACAGAAGCCACCCTTGCAGCTTTCCCCTGCTACCAAATGTTTGACATGTAAACCAAATACACTGACCCAAACACACTACAGGTGCATGACTGGGTCCTTGCTTAGGAACAGCAAAGGACCAACTTTGCTTTACAATATGATACTTTTCTTGTCTGAACCCTCTCCTGAGGGCTGTGCCTTTCACAAAAGCCTAGGATTTTCTTCATGGGTATATATAAGCTCTCTTGTGTTTTCCTCCATTTCTCTTTCTCGTACCATCAGTTTGCTTCTCTCTTCAGAAAGTTCCTAAGTTACAGATTGTTCAGTCTGAGGAACTATTCTGGGAAAGCATCACCATCACGTGGCTGCTGTCTTCCAATGCATTTCTCTAAGTGTCTCGGTTGCTGTAGGGGTTTTTGGAAGAGAGGAACTTGGAAGCCACCCAGCTTTCTATTGTTCCTCAGGTAGAAAAGGCATTTTTCTACAAAAATCTTTATGTCTATTTTATCTGATTTGTATCCTTTATGACTTCAGCTCACAGAGATACATGTGATGTAATTTTAGGCTAGCTAGCTCAGATGCTGCTAGCTATACAAGCTATACAGCTTGGATACCACTATACAGCTGTATAGATGTAATATCAGCACATCTCAAAGAACTGGATAAATTTGTGAATGGCTGACCCAGGTGAGGTGTTTTCCACTGTGCTTACACTGTTAGCTCTCTCATTTACAGTCATCAGCTTGCATGTATTTGTGAGCTGCTGCCCCTTTAACCATCCTTACTGTTTTTCAGATCCTGCATTTCTAAAACACCCATTCTTTTCTCCAACCTTCAGCTCCTTGAAGGGTGCAAATAGAATATATCTTGGGGGTATGATGCTCACCCTACAGCCCGATCTTTTCAGCTGTTAATGGTTTTTAATATCAGCCTGTGATAGCACTGCCTTGACTTCTTAGTACAGGATGAATGAGACAAAAAACAGAAGAGAGTAATATGATTTAAGGGAACAGCACTTGAGCTCACACTGGCAATCACAAACCACATAGTGTCAGATTCTGAGCTATCATAACATCTCTTTAAGTTTAAATGAAATCTGATTTTCCAGCTATGGGAAGGCATATATTCCAGAACAATATTTCAAGAGAATAACTCAAATTATACCCACTTATTGAAGAAGCTATTCCAGCAGAAGTCAATGGAAAACCGGGTTGTGCTAAAGTTTGTATTTAATTAATAATATATGCAAAATTTTTGAATTAGAAAATACATATTTTAAACCTTCAAGCCTCTGCTAGTTCTTTTCATTTTTTCCATCCATACGTATTTCATGAAAAACTTACTTTAAAAACACAAGGAAAACCACAAATTAATTGAAAACAAAAAATTACTTCTTTGCATGTGTAAGTGCTGCAGGTCCTTCAAAATAAAAGGTTCCGTATGAGATTTTTCTTTTCTTTAGACAGATCAATGTTAAAATTGCAAAAGGGGCAAAGGGCAGTTTTCAATATTGGTTTTATTTCAGTGAATGAAGAGTGAATTAAGCACCAGACAGCCCTTATAAAATGCTTTTTCCTTTATGTGGCCAAAAATTTGTCAGACTGGAAAAGAAAGCTGAGATTATATCAAAAGTGAACATAAACACCCCAACTGTGTATGAAAGAAAGCATGTTAATGAGACAAAATTAACAAAATATATAATGGCTCTTAGTTTCTGTTTCTATTTATATCTATATATGTCACTGAAGCCCCATTTTGAGGATTTAAATGAGAATCTGAATGATAAATTTTCTCGAAGAAGCTATGGAATAAGTGAACTATTTTCAGGAAGATTAAGGTTTTGTTGATGTGACAGAGCTGACGTAGTCCTCCAAGGGAGTCGTTTATAAAATTGCTGTTGTACTCTGTGGTTGAGTGAAAGAGTGACAGAACATGAAAGATGACGTTCTCCTTTTTTTTTACCCCACTTATTTTTTTAAAAATTTTTTTTTTTTTTTTTTTTTGTTTCTACCCCACTTTTTTCCCAAGATGTTTCCTCATTTCCCTGAGTTACCTTGATTAACTGAGAGAGTTAACCTGGTACTCTGGTTAATTTGGTGCATCTAGGCACAAATTGCACACAGTAACCATCTGTGGCCAACTAATTGTCCCTCAGCAACTCAGCAATAACTGTCCAGGAGTACTTATTTTTAGAGACATTTTTCTGAATGTATGTTAAAGAAATGATTTAAGTTTCACTTATTTCTATTAATTAAACAAAGCATTTCAAAACCTGCTATCTGTCTTTCCATGAATCCAAGAAATTATAGCATATGGTAGATATTTGAAATATAAAGGAATCCCTGTCATTGATCTTATAGGGAAGCCCAAGGAATAACCCATAATATGGGAGAAAACCAAGACCAAGAAAACAATAAAATGGGCAAAGCTCTAATATTTAATTCTTCACATTTCAGTTCAGTCTGCAGACAAGTGATGTTAGTGCTTTTCTGCAGATGCATTGGGAAAAAAAGTTAAGCTTCTTAGATGTGATTACCCATGTTTTGCTCTTAATTACACCACTGCTAAACTTCAGTACCTCCATCCGTTTCAATTACGTGTTGTTTACGCTATGTCTTGAGAAAAAAAGGAGCAATTTATCACAACTCATATTTTCTCAAACTCCTGCTTGCCCCTCAGTACTGTGAAAAAACACAGAGAAATTGTTGAATGGAAAAGGGTAAACGTTTTTTAAAAATAGAAAACCATTTAGTTTCTTGAGAGTGTACAAATGAGTTTCATGGAGACCAAAGCCTTTTACCTTAAAGTGTACATATTCCCTTTTCATAAAGTATCTTCAAGTCCAAGTGAGGGACACAAGTTCCTCACAAAACACAAGGAACAAGTTAGGTGCTAACAAGGGGTTTTGTAAAGTGATGCGGAGCATAAAGCCAGCGGCTGACAGGAAGAGTCAGGTAAAGGAATTAAGTACCTAATATATTCCTTAAGGAAAAAGCAAAAACCTATAGCCTATGTGGGCAGTCAGTTGGACCAGGATTGATTTGAAGAGCAAACCTGGATTTGGAACAATGTTTCCTACATGCTTGTTGTTGCAGTAACATGTAAAGTTGCTTGTCTTGGGCAGCAGATCCTAAGGCTTCCATTGTATTCATAGTTTGAATACTTGGAAAACGACTCATAGTGAGTGAGCCCTGTGGATATGTCTGCTGCTCTTTAGATGCTAGAAGTTCCATGTACCCAGGTTTTCTATTAGATCTAACTCATATGAAGCTGTTCTGTAGAAAGAAGAACTTAACACTGTTTCTCTCTCAGAGAAAAAATAGCTTGGAGAGTAAACATCTTAATTTAACTTGGAAGCAAATTGCATGGAATTGTTACCTTAATTATCTCTATCATTATTTCCAAAATTAAGAACTAAATAAAATGTTTTCTCTGCAATAGAATTAAATTCCCTTGAGGATTAATCTTTTCCTTTTTTGCAGAAAAACCTCTTGATATAAGTACTTTATATAAAGTACAATATGTAAATGCTATTCTCAATGACTGGTTTTTTTTTTTCTTTTCTCCAAAAGAGCTGCCAGAGGGATTGTCAGTCCTTGAGCATAGCAAAATCCTCTTTTCCCTGATGGAACATTACTCTATGATTTTGTTTTACCTCTATATTTCTGGAGCTTTTATGGTCCAGGCACATCAAATATAATTCTCTCCCATCAGAGGTTTGTTTATTATAAATATCTGATCAGATCATAACAATATTGGTGAGAAAGAGTTTAGAAAAGTCTCAGTGGACAATGGAAAAGATACAGGTATCTCTTCTTACAGCAGAAGAACTTCTCTGGGGCACAGCTACAGATTGGGCAAAGAGGAGATTCAGAGCAGCCCTTCAGAGGACTTGGTGGTGTTGGTCGATAAGAACATGAACATGAGTCAGCTTTGGTGTGTGCTTGCAGCCCAAAAAAAGCCAACGATATCCTGGGCTGCATCTAAAGAAGCGTGACCAGCAGGTCAAAGGAGCTGATCCTGCCCCTCTACTCTGCTCTTGTGAGACCTCACCTGGAGCATTGTGTGCA
>JBAFWW010043559.1:0-12361 GCA_036873685.1 Agapornis canus
TGACAGTACTCCCCAAAGATCTAAGAAAAAAAAAAAAAAAAAAAAAAAAAAAAAAAAGAGGAAAAAAAGAAAAAAAAGGGGGGTGGGAGATGGAGATTAAGGAAAACGCAAGCGAGAAAGAGCGGCGCCTAAATTGCTCGCTGTCTCCCCATCTCATTACTCGCGACTTCTGAGGACGGGTATTTCCAAAGGCTGCTATGAAAGACTTTGAATGGAGCCCCCCCGGATGAGATCAAAGCCTGAGGGCCGGGGTGTGCCAGAGGAGGGGGCGAGCGGTGTCGGCACTGCAGGATGGTGGGGGGAGCCTTCCTCCCCTGCTGCCGCTGCCCTCCATGTTTCCTGGTGTCGCTGCCGCCGCTGCCTGACCCATCTTGCAATGGAGACCAGGGACAGTGGCTGGATCCCAACGCCTGAGATCCAGACGTGCGAACTCTGTTGGCTCACAGTTCCACAACTCTCCCAAAATCTGTGATGAATGAAGGAGCTTATTCCAGTCCGGACCCCTCTGGACACCTCGAATTGCAGATGAGCGGGTGACTTCCCCACCGCTTGAGCCCACTCCTTGGGTCTCTTCTACGCCGCAGCATCGTGAGCCTGGTGAGTGACCAGCAGAAGGGCCGAGGACAAAGGCAGGAGGACAGAAGTTGTGCCACTTTCCCTTCCCGCTGCCTCCCTTCAAATACGGGCTGCTTTCTTCTGCTCAGTGACAAATTCGGCTCCGGGCAGTGTTCCCACCACCAGCACCATCAGCGGCACGGAAAGCAAACTCACAGATGGTAAAATAAGAGAGTCGTGTAGGGTTCAAAGAGACCTTCTATGTCAATTGTTATATTATTAGGTAAACTCCAAGAAGAAAATCTTTTAATCCACTGTGGCTAATCCAGTCCACTTTTGTTGGCCAGGACATATTCAGCATCAACAAAAGGCTCTGGCCGACGGACACCGGCATACATAATGTATTGATAACTGCGGGAGCCGGCTCGGCAGCAGAAAGAGCCACTGCTCGGGCCAGCAGCAGGGGCCGGGGCAGAGGATTTGCCCGACTTTTATCAGTTTTATTTTCATTTCAAAGCACCCGGCTGATATTTGCACTGTGCCGCCCTCCGGGGGGGCACAAAGAGCACAGGGATGTTCCCAGCTCCAGCCATCCCCAAAACCCCCCATGGACCTCGCCAGGACCCCACTGGGACTCTCGCTCCTCGCCTCAGGGTGATGGTGGCACAGGACTGCAAGGGCAGGTTTGTCCCATGCCTGGTTTGGGGATGATGGTTCTCGTGGGGAGTTGAAGCTGGGCTGGCTGCCCCCAGAACAGCCATCCTGTGCTGGCAGCGTCCCCTGGGATTGGCAGGAGTCACCTTTCTGCAAGGCCGTGGGATAGAAGTGATGTGGGAATAGAGCTGCCTGCACTGTGAAGGGACAATGCTGCTGGGGAGGTAAGGTAGAGAGCAATGCATGGTTAGATTTTGTCCTCCAAACCTGGAGAAGCAAGAGACTGGAGCCGAGGAACTGGAAAATCATGGCAGCAAAGAGCAGGTGGGACATGAGCAGGGACCATGTGGCCATAGCCAGGCTGATGCAGGGTGCTCAGGCTGGAGGAGGCTGGAGCTGGTGGAACCAAGCTGAGATGGGTCCATGTGGCACCCTGGCTGCCAGCTGCAGATGCTGGAGGTAACCAGGGGACACTGGCCACTCAGGCTTTGGGTATGGCCCATCCTGAGCAATGGGCCCCCCAGGTCAGGACTGGGTAAGAGCCTGTGTCTGGTCTACAGCAGGGCAGGAGAGGACAGACAGCCAGGCTGGGCCCATGGCTTAAGCTGGTAATTAACAGTGGCTGTAAAATACATGGCTGGATGGGTGCTGGTGGCCATGGGATGAGGATGGGAGTGACCCAGCAGTGAACTCTGCAAAGCAAGGTACCAGTGTCTCTGGTGGGGGTGAGCTTGCCCAGCAGCTCATGGTCCTTCTAGAATGCCACTGAGTATAAAATGACTTTATTCTCACTGTGGGTAGCTCAGTGCTGTCCAAGGCCAGTAACTCAGGTGTAGACAAGTGGATCTTCAGTAAGACTTGGAATGGAGACACAGCAATGGAGAGGCCAAAAGGATTTGTTTCAAAGCACCCAGAGGCCTTGCCCAAGGTTTGGTCCTCATGACAAGGGAGAGCAGAGAAGAGCCCGCTCTTTGAGGGATGAGGGTCACTGCACCCCCAGATGATCCCTGAGGTGGGCACAAGACATTCAGCCATTGGGGTAGTGTTAATGGGGCACTGATGGGAGTGACACAGGGAGGAAATGGCCTCAGAAGGGATTTGGTTGTTAATGAAAGCCCTGGGTCCAGCTTTTCCGCTGTCACTGCATTTGCAGGTACTTGGAGTGCTCTAAAACCACAGTCTTCCTCGGATGTGGTTAACCTGGGCAATGCTCAGAGATTTCTGCATGGATTGGATGCACATACAGAGTAATTAAGCACAAAGCTGTCACTGGCCCTGAGCAGTCCATCCTGAGACTCACCAAGGGAGCCAAGGGAGAAGGGACAGGGATGTGGATGCAACCCATGAAAGCAGCCACTCTTCCAAAGGGTGAAGCATAATGGGGTCTCACTAAGCCTCGCTGCCCAACTCAGCACATTGCTCTGATCATCACCAAGGCAACCCCAAAACTCCTCTCTGTACAGTCCATCCAGAGGTCCCTCCAACACAGGAGCTGCCAGATCAGACCAACGCATAAGGAGCACAGAGCACCTGGGAGACAGAGGATGATAATTCAGGCTCAACCATCCGTTTTCATCAGGCAGGAGTTTAATGGCAGGAGCTGAAGAGGTGCCAGGCTCTGGGCAGCAGGGGAATGTGAAACTAAGTTAAATAGGCCAAATTAAAGATGTTCAGCATTGGAAACCTGAAAAACCACTGGGAAAAAGGAGCCATGGATCTCCCATCCAGGCACCTCTGCTCACCATCCTGCTGCAGGAGAAGGCTCAAGTGGACAGGGAGAAGTTGCCCACAGGATAGTGATCTCCAGATGAGAGGCACTCACCCCACCTCATGACCTTGAGATGGTCAGAGAAGCATGTGAAGAGTAACTAAAGTCCATGTCAACATCCTCTGTGAGCCATGTTCTCCATTATGTCCTTGGCACACTGAGGAAGTTGCTGCTACAGGAAGGTGCTAAGTTCAAGGTATGGCAAGATTTGTACATCTACTGCCATACTTTTTCTCATGTTTTGTCCAGTTATAACTATAAAGGATCAGGACAAAACGGGAGGACAGATTTGCTCGTGTTTGTCAGGAGTGGGTTCTCCTGAGGCCAGTCACCATGCCAGCCAGCATTTGCCTGCTGAAGGACTTCTGACAGAGGAGATGCAGTAGTAATAGGAGAATGTCCAGCAGGACAGTCAAAGCACAGAATATATCCCCTGGGAGAGACCCAGAGAGCCCAGCACCCTGAGGTTAGAAAGGCCAAGGCCGCAAGGATCAGGCTGCTGTCTGCTCCCACTATGGGGAGAAAAGCTGTATAGGCTAAGGGACAGCACTGTCAAGAGCGTGAGTGGTGTGAAATGGCTGCAGATGGGCAGGCTGGAAATGAGAGGGTGGCTCCAGCCCTGCAGAGCAGGGTGGGTGGCAATGCCCTCTGTATCCTGATCGGGACAGGGAACCAGCACCGCTTCATGAAGACAGCCCAAGGCTTGGTGTCTGAAGATGGGTCACAGCAAAGTTTGGGACACTTGCCCAGCCTGATGCTTGCACCTTCAATAAGCATTTCTTGCTGTCTCCTCGCCAGGGAAGAAGAGGACTGTGGGATGCTCATGATCACTAGCTCGCTGCTCCTAGCCATCCTGTCCCGGTGAGGACCTGTCTGTACTGTGGTTTGCCTGCCCACCCTGGCATGGGAAGGGGAGGGGATTTTAGGAGAGATGCAGCCTGGAATTTCACACCCAGAGCTACCAAGTGATAAGCATGAGTGGAAAGGGGTCAGTGATGGTCCTAGAAGTGCTGGCAGAAGGGGATGGGAAATCTCATGGCTGACATCCAGCATCAGGTTTGCCTTGGCTGTGTAGCAAGTCTTGGACCCCTCCAAAGACAGAGACCCCCAACTTCTCCAAGTTTCATCCCATGGTGATTCTGTGAGCAAGTCAGAATGACACCAATACTCTCCACATCTGTTTGCTGGTGCCAGAAAGCCTTGAGATGAGTCAGCACCAAGATGTTCTCCTGGGCTGGGCTTGTGCTGGGACAGCTACACCAGCAGAAGAGTTTGGAGACTCTTCCATAAGAACATGAATAAATGGCACTCACTTGAGCACCTCCAGCCCATCAGCTGGGGCTCCATCTAGCATCAGTTCCCTAATGCGGAGCAGCAGAGCCTGCCCCAGCCTGCACCCCCTTGCAGCCTCCTCCCACTGGCACAACCCCACCAACACTAACACTTGGGTGTCCACAGCCAGCCTGCAGATCTCCAGCCACAGCACAGATGGAGCAGCAGAAGGGCTCCTCCTATCATCACTTACCTCCCCATTTTTGCTTTTCTCTGCAGAAGGAAGCAGGTAAATCCCAGGGACACTGCGGGGCTGGGTCCAGCATCTTGGCTCAGCTGGTCAGGACCTCAGCTGGCATCCATCAGTGCAGGGCCTTTCCTGGTTCTGTTCCTGTGGCTTCATTCCTACCATGGAAGAGGAACCCTGCAGAGAAACCTCCTTTCCTAGAGGTGGAGCAGCCATCAGGCAGGTCTCCAGGGACAAAGGGGCTCCAGGACTTACCTGTGCGAAGCCCCAGCTGCCATGGTTGGCTGTTGGTGACACAGCAGCCTGGGGGTCCCAGCCACCAGCTCAGCCAGGAGGGCTGGCCATGGCTGGGGAGGTGGGTGCAGGATGGTTGCTCTGAGGAAGGGGAAATGGCAAAGGAGGGCAACCCCTACCTGGGGCTGAAGGGTTTGATGGTGGTGCTAGGACACAGGAGGTTGGGAAAGGGGTGCTGAAGGTTGGAGTTACAGCAGGGTTATGGAGACATCCCAGAGGGTCTGTGGCTGTGTTACCAGAGAGCTGAAAGAGCAGGGGGCTCCCACAAGTGCCTGCCAAGACTAGGAGTCCCCCAGAAAGGGCTGGCTTGTCCCCCAGTCCCAGAGCATCCCTGATGCTGGTGCAACATGTTGCACTGCAGAGGAGTGAAGTGAGGGCTCTGGCTGGCATGCTGGGACCTGCCACTAGCACTGCCATCCTGGCTGTTCGTGGGCAGCTACCAGAGCAGCTACTGGCTGTAAGCAGCTTCTGGTCTTCCTGAGCACTCAGAACCAATGCTTCTCGAAGGGTACGGCATCTCCAAGAGAAGCACCTGGGGCATCTAATGTCTCAGAAGCATGAAGCAGTGAGGAAAACCACTCTCCAGGAGAAATCAGGGGTGAAAATGCCACGGGGCTTCCCTCTGCAGCTCCCAGCGTGATCACAAGGACCATTGGCCCTTGCCTCCTTCTGGCTGGGATTTGGACCTCAGCAAACCAGTCACAACCTCAGCTGCTGTTGTCACTCTGTGGGCTGGGAGAAGGACAGTGATGAGTTGAGGCCTGAGCCATGCCTGTCAGGTACGTGCACAGGTAAAACAATTCCCAGAGCTCATCCTGGGTGTATGAGTGTTTCTGAGACGTCTTCAGGAGTCCCGATGTGCCCAGCAGAGCTGACCATAACCCCACGGACCACTAGCTGGACTCGCAAGAAACCAAAACTGCGTGATAAGAAATGATGCTCATTGACCACCCTCCGCATCTCAGGGAAGAGCCTTATCAAAGCAGATGCACTGCCAGCGAGCCTGATGGCAGCAGCGTGCAGCCAACTGGCCACCAGCTGGTCACCAGACTTTGGCCAAACTGTGGCTAACAGACCTTACACATCACAAACCTTTTGCCAGCTCCCTGGAGAGCTGACCCTCCAGGACGGGTGAGCCAGAAGGGAGAAGCACCTGCTCTCCAAGCTGGGCTGCTGGTAGAGATCCTATCAAAACAGTCAGGCTGGAAGCCTGCAAGGCTGTCGGACAGACATCAAGGCATCTCTGAGCCCTGAGCTTGCTTTCACCAGCCAGGCCACTGACCACATCTAAGCCACAAGATCTGGCCCCTGTGTTGCAAAACAGACCTGCAGGAGTGAAGCAATTGATGTTTCCAGCAGTGCTCTTCCCTCACCTCCCAGTAGCCTAGCTTTTGGAGTCACTCATGGCTTGATAAAACAGATCTGTCTCTCCTCCCAGGATCAAATGGGTTGAACTACTACAAGCTGCTCTGCAACAGCTGTCTCAACACACTGGTCAACAGTGTGAGCCACCAGCCAGATGCTGTGTTCCTCTGCAGGGATGATGCCCATTGTATGCCCACCCTGAACCATCCTGCCACAGGGACATGGGAACAGCAGGCACAGAGGGCATGCAACCAATGCCCTGGGGCAGGTGGGTGAGCCCTGGATCAGCATTAGGGCTTGGGGACCAGGGACAGGGATGTCCCCTGGTGCTGCTGCTTGCTCCTGCCCCTGCTCTTTAAGGTGGCTTTATTTCTGTAGAGATAACTGCTCCAGAGCCCCTGCACTCAGGGACAGTCCCAGCACAGCTCAGGGTAGAGCAGAGCCCGCTCCAGATAACTCCACCTATCTCATACAGGGCCAAGATATGAAATGTGTCCATCAGGACCATGGGAGCAGGATCCCCTTCCTCAAGTGGGGGCTGGAGGGTGTCCCTGCCTGCAAGCATTTCCCAAGCAGGGTGGTCCCAGCAGGAATGAGCTGACATCTCTTCTCTCTGCAGAGTGATGCTGCTGGAACACACGTGGATTCCATCCCTCCCCTGGATCCCCAAGAGAGGCATCGATCCTGGTGGTCAGGAGCATGGAGAGGCAGACGTGTGGGGTGGCAGGCCAGGGCAGACCCCAAAGGTAGGTGCAGGAAGGTGCATGGGTGGGATGTCACCAAGGGGTGCACCAGCAGCTGGTGATGAACTGCACTGGGCACTGGTGATGCTGGGGGAGCGTGTGTGTGATGGCTTTTGGCAGAGAGGGTTGACCAACACCAGGAGAGCCGCAGGGTCTTGAGTGCAGCAGCAGTCTGGCAGGGTCTCTTTGCTGTGCCAGACATGGGCAACCCTTCCCCAAAAGCAGCACAGGGCAAATAGAGAGGGTCATGGGGGTCCCTGCCCAGATGATCTTCAGGATTTGAATTTCAACCTTAAATCCCACTTGCAGCCTCAGTCCTACAGCTTTTGCCACAGGCTTTATACAACACCCAGAGCATCATCAATTACAGATGGTTTTCTATAAGGAGATTGTACCTGCCCCAAGGTATCATTGCTGTCTGACAGAAATAGCTTATGGGGTATCCATGGCAGCCAACTTCTTGGCAGTAGATAGGAACAACCCCATACCCTGTGCTGCTGTACACGGACTGGGTTTCCAGACCTGAGCAAAAACTGGGAGAGGGAAATTTCTAGGCAGAAAGCTGGGACGGGAGCCCAGGGCTTATCTGGGGTGCTGGTACGGAAGAGGTGAGAACAGAAGCCCATGAGAATAGCTGGGCTCTGATGCAGCCAGGGGCAAAAAAGAAATTAGCTGCTACTGTTATTAGCTATTACTGGTGTTATGGAAGGTGCAAGGCAAGCAGAGGATAGTGGCTGTGAGCTGCTGTGAAACTGCTGTGAAGTCAGATGGAAGGAGAAAGAAGATGGGGAAAGCTTTGACCAAAACTCCAGTCCTGAGCCCAAAACCTGTCCTGGCATTGCTAGATGTGGCTGATTGATAGCCAGGGGAGGAGCTGGGGATGATCTGAGGGCTGATGGCAGGAAAGCCACAGGGTGTTGGGTGATCAGCTCATCCAGAGCCACCTCCCAAGGCACACCATGAGCTCATCTGTAATAGTTTTTTTTTTGAGAAACAACAGGTTTGGGGCCCTGTAACCTGGCAGGGGAAGGCAGAGCAGAGCTGGGAAGCAGGCACAAGTGGAAACATCAAGCAGGGATGCTCCCAGAGCTGAAGGCAGGATGAGACCCTGGGGAGAACAGGCCATGGTGCTAGGACACTGCAGGAGCAGGGGTAATGTGCAGGATCTTTCCTCTGCCACACAGACACCTACACCACCGTGGGCAAATGCTGGCAGCTGCAGAAACCATGTCAGACTGCTGCCTGAGCTGGTCCAGGCCCTCCTGCCCTTACATTCCTGGATGGAGGCCACCGCAGATGAAGGGCTGGAGTTTTTCTCCAGTGAGCAATGAAACCTTTGCCCCATCCACCTGCTCCAGTCCTGTACCTGCACAGACAGAGGCCAGGAAACCCTGGTGTACCCTGGGGGCTTGCAAGAGAGCATGTGAGAACAGAAGTGAATTGGGAAACTGGGATGATTTTTCTGGAGGGCAAAGACTAGAGCACCAAGAGCAGTGGACCCTGCAGCCTTCCCACCTGCCTGGAACAGCAGGCTCAGGCATGGGCTTTATAAAAAGAGCAGCACATGAGCAAAAGGATAAACTTGGTGCCCTAATGGTGCTTCATCCTGGAAGTAAACCCAAGGCATTTGGGTACGTTTGCCTTTTTGGTGGGAAGTCCAAAGGAGGCACGCATAGCCTGCCCCTGTGTTATGCACCCCAGGGACTTGGAAAACTGCTCCCACTGCTCCATGGATACTTTGTGCAGCTGACATTGCCAGGGTGGGGAAGTATCTTTAGTCCAGTGCCTCCTGCAAGAAGGGATGCTATGAGAATTGCAACCAGCATCACCTGCTTCACTTCCCACCCCCAGCCTTGGCAGGGCTGCCCAAGGGCATCCTTGCTGCCCATGCAGAGATGTGCTCCATCTCTTCTGATCGGTGGGGCAGGAGCTGCCTTCCAGCTCTCAGCCCTGCTCTATCTGGGGCCACTTCTCTGCTTTGGTCTTCTACCAGCCATGTGCTGTGGCTCCACTTGCTCATCCCCTCCATGGCTCTGCCACTGGGCTGTGGTGCTTCATCCCAGCTGAGCCTTCAGTTCCTGGTGCCACAATGGCAATGTTTTTACCTTGACTGCTAATACATGTTCTTCCTCCCACTCTGCAAGTGCCATCTTGCCAGCAGTCCAAAGAGAGAGCTATGAGCCTTCTCTTCCACCCCAGAACATTTCTTTCTTAACAACCTCTTCTGCCATCACTGCTCGTGTAGCCAAGCCCTGACTCCTTCCTCAGAAATGAGGATGCTCCAGACACAAGAGAGGAGGTGGCACATATTCCTCTAAGGGCGAGCTGCCCTATGCCAGCAATTGGTGTAGGACCTCATACTTGAGGGTATTTGTGTTTGTCTTGCAGTTTCAAACAGGTTTCTTAATAACACCGAAATTCTGCTTCATTTCCGACCTTGCAGAGTCCTCTCAGATCGCAGCCAAAGGTTGAACAGCACCATCTAGCGCGCTTCCTCCCGAAACTGCCCAGGCCGGAGGGACGCCGGCTCTCACCCAGGCACAACTCTGCCGCTAGATAGAAGGGTGTGCTGGATGCTAACATCCCCCCCAGCCATCAAACACCAGCTCCGGGTCAGGCCAGCCTTGCTTTGGGGAAGCCAGAGAGAAGAATTAATTTGAGATGAATATTGTCAGTGCTGAAGCTGAACTGAGTGCTCTCACTGCAGAAGTGATGCTGGGAAGCTTGTGGCACACAAGCCAACCTAACAGGGAACTAATGGTGCTACCAGAAATATCCCTTTGCAGCTCTCAGAGGTGGGAGTGAAGGGCTCGCAGGGAGGCTCTGCAAATCACACCACACAAATGTTGTGTGCACAACATCAGGCTGCTTGGACACAGCCCCAGATCCCTTAGACCAAAGGCTGAGAGCAGTTCCTCTAGTATTAGCATATGCTGGCTCTTCCAGGCAGAAATGAAAGCATGCACTAGGAGCTGGGAAGTGTACAGCATTCCAGGCTTGCACAGGGCCCAGCTTCAGCTGCAGGCTGACACCAGTTATGCACCACTGCTGGCATCTTGGCTGTGGCAGTTTTGAGGGGATATAAGGCAGGGCTGCACTATGAACTGATGAAGAAGGGAGAAATGACCAGGTTTGGTTCATTTGCCTCTACCCTCTGCTGAGAGACCTTGCAGGCTGCTTCCCTCCCTGCATAGCCAGGGACACTCAGTAGGGTTTTTCACCTGTTTGATTTCCCCAGGTAAATCTGAAAGCAGCTGATGTTTGCCCTTGACAAAGTGCAGGGACTGGGTTCCGCAGCGTGGGAAACAGAGAAGTAAAAGGCAGAGAGGGGGCTCCGGAGGGAGCCCATGGCTCTCACAACCCCACTCTGCCCTGCTGGAGGACCAGAAAATGGCAAGACACTGGGAGAGAGCATCAGCCTTCAGGGAATTCACCCCTTCCAGCCTACTGGGGGCAGCTGCCTGGCTGTCTTGGCTGTGCTTTCTCAGGGCATGAGGACGGAGCATGCACAGAACAATCCTGTGCTGCTGGAATGGATCAGCTCTGCATCCCCAGCAAGGTGGGAGCTGCGGGTGGTTCCTTACCCCCTGGAGCTGATTTCTTACCCCCTGTTGCGTCCCCTGAGCTGGAGAATGTGGCTGTGAGCAGCTGGGTGTGAGAGAATCCCCCAACACTTCTCTCATTGCCCCAGGTCCAGTCCAGCCCTGAGGAGCAGTAAGCAAAGAAGGTTCCAGGGAAGACTGGCAGCATACGGATGGAGGCATGCCAAGCCCCAGCACTTCAGCCACATGCATCCAACAAGCCACCCCCTCAGTCATCCCCCCTTGCCACAGAGAAATCTAGCTCCAGTTTCTCGTGTGAACTCAGCTCAGGCCATCAAATCTTGCTGGGCTTTTCTCTGGGAAATGAAAAGCTCTCTAATACCTGATCATCTCTCACCCATGAAACTGCTTAAGCGCTGTAATCAAGGCTTCTCTAGGGCTCCTTTGAACTGGCAAAGGAGGCTGTGGTTCTCAGGCATCCCCCTGCAAAGCAGGGGTCACTTTTAACTCTTATCCACCTTCTTCCTAATTTTGCAGCATCCTTTCTGAAATGCAGATCCTGGAGCCCTTTCTCCTGCAGCGCCCAGCACCATCCTGGCGAGGACATCCCCTGCTGCTCCCGTGCTGTCCCTCCTGCCTTCCAAACTCACCCCCAAGTCCCTCCTTGCCAAGTGTGGGTTTCCAGCAGAAGGGCCTTGTGCTCAGCAGAGGGATCCTTTCACAGCTGCTCACATTCAACAATGTTTTATTTGCCCAGATCTCAGCTTATGAAGCTTTCTACAGCTGTCTTGACCTTGTCCGTGTATCCTGCCCCTCTCATTTCCCTGGCCCCAGCGTTTTTCTCAGCAGGGCTTTTTAATCTATTTCTAGACCATTGATGGAAATACTGAATAGCATTGGGCTTCCCATCCAAGCCCCGAACACCCACTGAGAGCACTCCCATTCTGCAGGGATTCCCCATTGATGGCTGTCGGTTTGCCAGCTCCCAGTCCCTTTAAGGTGTCTCTCTTGATGTTGTATTGTGCTAATTTTTAATCAGAATACTCTATGGATTAAGTCACATGCCTGAGCAGAGTCCAGGTCTATTATTTCTATGCCATAACCTTTATCAGCCAAACTTGTAATCTCTTCAAAGGATGACATCACGGTTTGACAAGTGCTATTTTCCAGAAACTAGGCTGATTGCATTAATTATATTCCCATCCTTTAATTCTTTACCAGCTGAATCCCACATCAGCTTTTCTATTATTATGCCCAAGATCAGTATTGAACTGCTACGTGTAAATCAGCTCCAAGCATCCTTCACATGAGAGCGCACAAGGAGCTGCACCATCCTGCTGGGCTCAGCACTGGGGCGGGAAGGGGAGTGCTGCTGCCCAGGATGGAATTCTGTGTATTTCAGAAAGCTTGAAAAAAGCGTTGTATGTTTCCAGAAGTGTTTCCTAAATGCATGGGAATAGGCACATGCAGTAGAATAACTGCATCAAAAGCTAGAAACCATCCTGCCAGGTCAGAAATCTTTCTAAGTGAATTCTGGGTTTTAGAGGACTTGCTTGCATGTTCATCTTTTGGGATGTACCCAGGAGACTGCTTGGCTCAGTCCCAGGGTGCTCTGCTTGTACCATCGCTTTCCAGGGAAGAGACAGGCTTTGCATTTCCCCATCACACCACTCTTGCTCAACCTCTGCATCTGGTAATCCCCACCTTCTTCCTTCACTGCCATCTCAGTGCTGGGGTACCCTGCCTGGCCAGAAGCTCCCCATGTCCTACCATGTCGGGGTAAGACACGCTTCCCACCACCTTTCTCGGGTGTCTCCATGTTGCTGGACCCATTTCAGTCCATACAGTGCCACCTCTTGGCGAGTCCCCCCTTATTTCTCCCTGCCGCAGCATTGACCTGATCAGAGCACCAGGACACACT
>JBAFWW010043562.1:0-14270 GCA_036873685.1 Agapornis canus
AGCGATGCCTGGAGCACCAGCCCCAGCAGCGGTTCCCCGCGGGTCCCTGGCTCCCGGGGCGCAGCCTAACACGTGGGGCGGCCCGCGGGGAACCGCTGCTGGGGCTGGTGCTCCAGGCATCGCTTTCCCGCCGAGGACCCTTGGGAGGCCGCGGTAGTGTGGCTGGGCACGGGCACCGTCAGGGCTGTGGGGCTGTGGGAGCTGACCCTCCCCTGCTCGGGTCTCGTAAGCCATGGGGAGCAATCCCAGGTGCTGCCTGGGAAGGGGAAGGGGGCCGCGGGGCGTGGGGCCGGCGGCTTCCCGCTCGGCCCAGGGCTGCCAGCAGCATCTTGTGTTCCCGCCGTCTCCTGCCTGCACGTCTTGGTCGTCCCCAAAACATTGCTCTTCCCAGGTGCGTTCGCCTTCGTGTTTGTGGGGTGATGCTGCTGAGGGATTTCTGCTTTCCTTTGTCTGGGTGTTGTGCAGGGTCGTTTTGTTGTGGCCATTGTGCTGGCCTTTTTTTGCTTCTGTGTTTCTCGTGAGGAGTATATCGGAGCTCTTTGGAAACAGTATAGTTTGTTCACCTGGGCTTCTCTTTCACCTTCTCTTGGGTTGGTTAGTGTTGCTGGTAGTTTCCGAGGGGAGCATCCTGTCCTCTCCGGCGTGCTTCTCGTCTAGACACCAAATGCTGACCAACAGTCTTCCCTTTCATTTCCCAGGCTGTCCTCAGTTTGCACGCTCAAGGTTTTCCTTGATTATTACTATTTCTTACACAGCTTGCAGCAGGAGGGGTTGGTTTGTGTTTCTGTTTGATATTCAGCCTTTCGTGGTGGTCCCTCCACCTCACAACATCACTTTTTTCCCTGGTGTGATGGTGTGAGCTGAATATATTCTGGAGCTTCACACCCCAGTGTTGCTGCTTGTGGTCCCGCAGGGGCCAGGGGAAACTGCTTTATTCCTTGAAGTAGTATCTTCTACACGTAGGTGTCAAGTATGACTCAGATAACGTGTATAATTGCAAGTAGAAAGATGCTCGGTATTGAAGGAGTAGTGCAAGATACGTTGTGTCTTGCTAGGGATTGTGAATGAGTGAATGTACGTGGTGACATGAAATTTCTTCCAGCTCTCTGGAGTTGAGCTGAGGCACAGGTCCTGCCTAGCTACAGATGTGCCAGCTGGCCTGCAGTTAGCGGTTAAACTGGTTGGTGTTGATGAAAACCAGTGGTAAATCAACTGCAGATTGCCCAGCAAGGGGCTTGAACTGTTTTAGTAAAGTCTTGTTGTAATTAAAACGAGATAATTTTGAGTGTAATTTCTGTGTATCTAAAAGGCTCCCCTCTATATTTGCATCGAGGAAAGCTTGTGTTATCTTTTCAATGAATAGTACAAGACACTAAAATTGCACTGCAACAGTATCTGTGTGCAGCAGTGTGTAATACTGGTGGTAATGGTAGCAGGGATTGATTGTGGATCTTAGTGGAAAGTTGGGATGTGTTTGTGTATTGAACACTGGCAGGCAGTGGAGGAGTGAAACTAGTAGGGTCCACTTTTAAGGCTGTGCTTATAGTCAGTGTATGTGTTCTTCAGATGGGGACCCCCATAATTGTAGTTATTGGGTATTCTTGGTGTCATTTTAACCTTTATGTGTGTATATCTATATAGAAAAGTTTTTTTTCAATCATTTCAATATAAAGCATGAAAATAAACATATGTATGTATATGTGCACACACACACACACTGTTATGGCTAGAAGTTTCCTTTGACTTTTTTTACCGTTGCAGAGTGTGGTTTATTTTTGTGGAGAATCTTTTCACAGTTGTAAGCAAGAAATACTAAATTTGAAGCTGAACTAACAAATCGTGTCAGAGCTGGGGAAAATGTTCTTTAATGTTTGGGAAAGTTGATAATCTTTATCTAACCATCAAAACATAAGACTGCCTTTCAGAAAGATTTCTGTTCAAGTAGTGTATTCTTTTGAAGTACTTTATTTTAGACTTAACGGGTTCTTTTAGTAAATTCTCTGTATTTATCTGTACACGATACTTAGGAGAGGAATAAAGAACCTATTATTTGATATTTTTTTTCCTCCCTAGAAAAACCAGAGTCTATCTGGAAGCTGAAAATAACACCAGGAACTGTTGTACCTTGTTTTTCCTGCAGATCCTGTCAATTTTCTACTTCCTGTTCCAGAGCCACAGGCTGTTGCTGTGTAAACTTGGTGACCTCTTGTCTCTGGGCTCATAATGAGAAATCCCAGGTGCCACGCTTGCCATGGTTTCTTCTTTGCATAACCCCTACCTGCCAATGTTTCGTTATATGAATATGGCTTGTAATGCTGAAATAAATCATTTAGCTATAGAAATTACTATTTCAGTGTTAAAACTAATAGCTTTTTTATTGTCTACTAATATGAAATATAGAAACTAGCTTACAGGAAGACAAGATAGTAATCAGTTAATAAGAATTGGGGGCAAAGTGTGCCTTAAAGCTTAGAGTAGCCCGTAAATTTACTGCGCTTTTTGTTTTCTGCTGTCTCAAGCTAGCATGCTCAGACAGCTTATGCAGTTAGGGTTTCATTATCTAATCCATCTTTGATCAGGCAGGATAAACGGTGTTTGGCCAGTGCTGATCTTGTTAGGAGGGTGGTGTAAAGCTGCTTGAGATGGGATTGGAACAAATCGGATCATGGCTGCTATCTGCTTCTGGGCCATATTTCAGTTAATCGTGGTGTGGGAGGAAAAGGTCCAGCATGAACTGCTGCTTTTTAGTTTCTTTTGGTCCATAAGTGGCGAAAATAAACCGCTACTGGCCAGGAATGTCTCCTGGAAGTGTTTGGATATGTTTGTAAGCTTTGGAAGTGAAGGGTCCCAAAGGTACTGCTGCTTTTTAACTGTATAAATACTAGCTTGGTTTCTGTTTTCTGGCTTGGATGAGTTGAATCATTTGGATCAGTTTGCTGATCTGGATAAAAATAGAACCTAATAGAGGGGAGAGAAAAAAGAAAGTTATATTGGATTAACTCACTTGTGAAACTGCACTGAAATGCAGTTGTTGATGCAGCTGTGTTTGCTGCTTGTCAGAAGAGGTTGACTGCTTCACAGATGGAAGAGAAAGTACCCTTGCAATAATCTTTATCCTCCTCCGTTCCCTGCAGGATGAAAGATGAGAAATGTTACGGCAGGATGGGAAGTATCCTGTCTTTCCCTCTGGAGCTGCAGACAAGGGTGTAATTCCAGGGTGGCGTCCTGTCTTCTCCATCAAGGTGCTAGAGGTAGATCAGCAAGCTTACACTGTTGAAGCAAGTTATTAAAATATCTTCCAGTTGCTTTGCATGAGGCTGAATGATTTAATCAACTCCTCATTTGGATCCCAAGCTGAATGTTGATTTAACTTTTTAATGGGGCTCTAGGCTGGTTAGCGAATTAAAGTTATACCTAGGGGTAATATGTGGCTGGAATTGGATGTGAGGTGTGAACAGAGCTGATCCTTGTTCCTCCTCCATGAGTGCCTTATGTGCATGAATGACTGGTGACCTATGCCTTACCCGGCCTACCTGAACTTTTACTGGCAGCAAGGGGTGGTGACTTGGTGTGTCATTCAGGCATGTCTGCATAGGGTTAGTAGAGATGACTAGTGGTGTTGAGATCAGTCCCCTGTGACTGAATAATGGCGTAATAGGCAAGAAGTCTTTGCTCTGCAACAAAATCTGTGATTTCTCTTCCTACCACAAACCAGAAGATATCCTGTAATACCTTCTACCAGCTTAATTCTTTCCAGAACGGAGACCAGAAGCCTTGAACTGCAGCGTGCCACAGAAAGGGAAGAGCAGGGATGTTGCTGGTGCTTCATGGCAACCAGTGTCCTCATTCAAACTATGGCCCTTTTGTGGAGGGCAGGAAATCAATCTGCTGATAATTTCTAAAGACAGGTTTGGGTTTTACAAGTACAGGGCTGACTGGAACTGTAATTTAGAGGGGGACAGTGAATAACAGCTTTTGTGCTGTAGTGGACCCAATGGAAGTCTGTATTTTTAAATCTTACAGCAGTGACCATGTACTTCCAGTAAATTGTGGGAAAGCAGTGTAATCAGGTTAGCTTTTTCATCCCTCTTATTATTTATGGCATGGCCATCTCGTAACGACATGCAGAGCGATACAGGGGATACAGTATAGTCTAGAAAAGAAATGACGTTCTAATTTTTAGAACCTGACCCCTGCCTTGGATCTAGGATGAGGTTCCCTGGGATGCTGTTTGGACAGACTATTGCTGATCTGATGAGGCATAATGAATCACCTTTAAGTTTGTCATTATTTCTGTGTTTGCTTTTGTTCTTTATGGGTTCTTTTTGAAGTATTTTAGCATCATGAGTTAGTCCTGACACAGTCTGGGAAGACTTAGAAAATTGCCAGTTCAAAGAAATCATTTGGCAAACAGACTGAAAGTTGGGATTTTAGAGGTGTTGAGAGCACTTTAATGTTGCCTCTTTTCTTCCCATATTCAGGGAAATGGAAAGCCCAAGTAAAGTATTCTGGATGCTTTTGTACCCCTCCAGGCCCTGTTGGTATTTCTCTTTGGATTTCAGAAGTCTGTGTTTGAAGGTGATGGCTGTGGTTGCGAGGCTGGAAGCTGAACAGAGGTCTGGTTCTGCTGGAGATGGTTTCCTTCTGCGTGTGTGTAGACATATGCTTTTTATTTTTCCTTTTCAGAATTCCCATTTAGAAACATGAGCCCGCTGGCATTTTGCAGAAAGCCTGGGCTCTGCCTTGCGCTTCGCAAAGGTTGCCCACCTAGGTGAGTTCAGAGCAGCATACCTCTCTTCTAGGCACGTCCTGTGGAATACCCTCTGCCAGCTTTTTGTCCCACTGACCTTGTGAACAGGGCTCCCGCTTTCTCTTTCACATTAGGGGGGTTCACACCTCTGTTTTCAAGACTGTCTCAAAGCAGTGCTGGTCACTGAAGGTTTAGCAGCTGGGTTGATTTGTGCTTTAGTGTGGCTGTCCTGAGGGCTTTTGGTGGCTCTGCTGTGATGAAGCTGGTGGCATCAGGAGTACCAGGACACAGGAGATGGTAAGGAAGCAGCAGTAACATAAAGTGCTTCTCTTGCACTAGCAGTAGGGAAGCCAAACTGAAGTTGAGACAGACCCGAACTGGATTCTGCATGTGGTCCATGGTGCCCTGGAGACTGCTGCTGAAGGACAGACCCTGTTAGCTTGGAAAAATAAAGCCTGTCGCTAGCAGCCTTTGGTTTGCTGCACAGGAACCTCTGTCCCTTTGGAAAATGTTAGGGATTGCATTGGTTGGAAGTGCTTTATAACCTGATCCATGCTGCTGACTTGTGTCATGGTGTGGGGAAAACCTTAGTTTTCATACAGAGCAAAAGAGGAGGGCAGATGTTTTGGTCAGCTGGAAACCTCTTTATTTAATTTGCCCATCTTGGGTATTACTTGACCTTTTGTGCATGTGCTTTTGAAATGCAGTGGCTTGAAGGATCAGAGGAACATCTAGAAGTGAAATGAGAGAAGCAATTAGAGGTAACAAGTTCCAGCTCATTGAAGCACTCCGTTGATCTGCATTTTTACAGTGGTATTGAATGGAAGCTGGAGTGTAGCTGTCATGAGATGCTTCCAGTGTTTAGGGATTAGAGCTGCTTCACTGCCTTTTGGGCCTTAACTCCTTTTGCTCTCCAGTAAATTTACTTTTGCCAACAATCTTCTCTAAATTTGAGAAAATGCTAGTTTAAAACGTGTGTATTTTCCCCAGCATGCTTCCCCCTCCCTTCACTTCACATTCCTAAGCGCACCTCCTCTATTATGGGTTGAATTTGAGATGTTTGTATGAGCCAAGCTCAGTGATGCCAGGGGCTGTAACCACACCAGACCCGTGCCATCGTCCTGACCCTCAATGCTTCTTGTCAGGGCTGAGCTGTCCCCACCAGGCCGTGCCAGGGCACCTCTTCTGCAGGAGAGCTTTGCTGTTTGCTGGGCTTTACTGAGAAGGGCCTGTTGTAGCTTGAAGTTTCTGGTCCATATTCTTGAGTTTTCCCAGGGTGTTCGGAGAGAGGCTTGTGAACTGTTCCAGTTTCCCTCTTGTTTGGCTTGTCTCGTGCACATACAGCATCTATCAAAACCAACCCTTGCAGATCTTTTGCTGGGATGAAGGAAATGTCCCTGTTCATTGCAGTGAGCATCCCATCTTCAACAGCATCAGGTTGCCCAGAACCACATCTAGCCTGGCTTTTAATGTCTCCAGGGATGGCACATCCATCACATCTCTGGGCAACCTGTTCTTGTGTTTTACTACCTTCATTGTGAAGACTTGTTTCCTCACATCCAGCCTGAATCTCTCATCTTGTAGTTTAAAACCATTACCCCTTGTCCTGTCACAACAGGCCCTGCCACAAAGTCTCTCTCCTTCCTTCGTACAGGCCCCTTTAAAGCAGTGAAAGGCTGCATGAGATGTCCCTGGAGTCTTCAGGCTGAGCAACCCCAGCTCTCTCAAGCCTTTCCACACAGGAGAGCTGCTCCATTCCTGTGATCGTTTTTGTGGCCCTAAATGATAGGAGGGATGTTGGAAGGGTTGTATACCAAAGTCCCCTTGTTCAGTGAGGGGCAACAGCTAAACTTGAGCTGGATCCAGCATCTCTTTGGGCAGAGCTGTAAACCTTGGTGGTTTCTGCCAGCACAGTTGGTGTGGCATTGGTGTTCAACAAGCTGTACTATTGCCACCTCCTAACCTTTGCAGTGTGGGCAGGCTGTACTTGTGATTCATACTGGTTTGAAAAGAGGTCATAAGATCTTTTTCTTGCTTCTCTTGGATGGGACGGTTGGATTTGGTCTGACATGTTTTTGAAGTGGTTATGTGTTCCCAGGGCTGTTGCTTGTGTTTGTCTGGGGTGTTCATTGTGCAGGAAGATTGGGTGCTTTGCTTCAAGGAGTGTGGTCTACAAGCAATTGTTGCTTTTTTTTTGTATGGGTTTCTGGGGTTTTATCTGCTCATAATTGCCCTAGTAATAATGCAGGTATTAGCATAGACATGGGGAATAACTTGCACCATTTAACGGGGGGTGAAACTCCAATGTGTTATAAAGCACATTTTACCCTCTGGCTGTATGTAGCTAAATTTCCTTTAATAGAGAGGCTAAAAAACCAGACTTACGTGGCATTTCTGTGTGTGGAAACTGTCAAAATACTCTCCCCAGGGACCTTTGAGGCCCTGGGATCTGGATCCTGCTAAGGTTTCTTCAAGGGATGGTAGTGTGCTCTTCTAGCTGAGGCTTTCTGCACAGCTTTCCCCCTGCTACTTCAGTAGGAGATTCTTGCAGACACTTGGGGTGGTTGTTGCCATTGGGGGTGATGCCTGGGAAGGAAATCCCACCAAGGCATCACTTAAAAGCCCTGCTTTAGTTACATGTGGGCTGAGGAGAGGCTGTAGATGGGATCCTGGCCCTATAATCTGCTGCCTGCTGTTGAGTTCCCTTACCCAGAGAGGAGTGGGAAGGTTATCTTTGCCTCCCCTGGGCAGGCAAAGTGGGAGAAGGCTGGGCTCTGCCCTGCTGCAGGACTGGGTGCCTTCTCCCTGGGCCCCATGTGCTCTGAGCAGCTGCTGTGAGATGGTGCTTATGAGCCATTTCTGCCCATCTTTCTGGTTTTTATTCTGTTCTGTGGCTTTGCTTCCTTTTTGTGGGAAGAAGAAATGAGAGGAAGCGTGTGCATTAAAGAACTTCTACATTACCCTTTGTACAATCTTGTCCTCGAGAGAAGGTTCATCAGAGGCCTCTTATCTATTCTTACCCTTCATGGTAAAAGCCCTTCATAGCCTTGGAGCAAAGCTGGACCAGGATGGAGTTTGTTTTGTAGCTGTTTCTCCTTGCCTGTAGGCACCATTTCTTCTCAAAGCTCAGATTTGGGGTGACCTGAGGCGGTTCCTGAGATTTAAGACCACTTTCATTAAATGGTGCTGCTTCCACACCGATGAGTGGGACCAGCTGTGCAACATGGGGAGATCCAAGGGTTTGTTCAGGGAAGGAAACCTAAGCTTTGTGTGGTGTTGGAAGTTGGCAGCATTGTATGGGCAGATGTCCTGGGACTGGTGAGATGTACAAGAGTGGGGAGCAGGGGTTTGTGTGGTGTTGGCCTCAGGAGTAGCCCAGATCATGGAGGAAACATGAGGCAGTAAAGCATGCACATCACTTCTGCTGGTTTGGTGGGATCTTGGGCAGCCTGCAGAAGTCACTTCTGAAGCTTCTGTCTGTCCTGTTACTTGATTTGTCCAGGAGTGCAGTGTGTGAAGATGCAGAATGTGTTCAATGACTCAGTTTTAGGAAGAGGTATGTTCTGCTATGGCGGTGCTGTGTTTGTCCTGGGTGGTCTGAAGCTGGTGGGTGCTGTCTCCTCAATGCACAGGGGTGAGGAGACAGAGGATGTGCCAGAGGGAGAACCAGTGCAGCAGCAGGCTGCAGCCAAGGGAGATCTAATACATGGTGCATGCCGCATGGTGGTGGCTGAAGCTCGGACCCAGCAAGTGCCCAGCAAGAGGATAGGGCAAGGCGTAGTGTGAGGTCTCAAGAATGTGGTTGTATATTTTATGTTTTTAGAGATGACTTCATCTCCATAAGTGCATCAAATGGATAATGCTCGCTGCGGTGCTGCTACATCTAGCAGAAGCTTGGTTATCAGTTAAAATGGGTGTGAGGTCAGGCTTTGGGCTGAGTGCTGTTCAATATTTCATTTCTTCCTTTTCATCTCATGTGTGACCCCAAACCGAATTTACTGCAGATAATCTAAACCTTGCACTGAATACAGAGCTATCAATTTTTAATGGTCTTTTCTACAGTGCTTACCAGTGTAGTGTGGGTGCTTCACAGATAATGATGATCTTATTTTTGCTGTTTTCCTGAGAGGTAGAAAAGGTATAATATACCTTTTGAAATGGGGAATTGAGGTGCTGTTGATAACACTAGTGTTGCAAAAACCTGATTGACACTTGCAACCTGTTTGATTTGTATTTTGTATTGTAGCTGCTGGGGTTTTGGTGATGTTTAAATCCCTGATCTACAGCTCTCTGTAATTTCCACTGTGTATAAGAATACCTACCACTTCCACAAGCTGATGCTTAAGTCTGTTATGTTGGGCGAACATAAAGTGATGTAAAAAACAGTGGCAAAGCTTGAATTAAGTAACTTGGTCACCATCATAGCAAAATTTCACTTGGAAGATGGGGTTTGAAATCTAACTTTTTAAGTATAGGGGACATTGCTTGTCTTTAATGAGAAAACCATTTTTGTTTTACCTTCTCTTTAATGAGAAAACAGTTTTGGTTATAGCTTTTGGTTTCTGCAGCTGTTTTTCCTCCTTGTAATGCAGCGCTTCCTAGGTTTGAATGAAGCAGGAGTTGGGGAAAATACAGCACATAAGCTTGACTTGTGGTAACATCCCTGCACATGAGCAAACAGGGTGGAAGTTGCATGGGTGGCTGTAACTGGTGTCTTTAATCCACAGCCTTGACTTCTGCAGTTGAAGTGCTGTTTTAGGAGAGAAAGTAGCTACCTTGTCACTTGAGTTACTAACATGTTTCTGTCTGTTGGCAAGCAGAAAGCTGCTGTGTGACCAAGGCAGGAACTGGTTCCCAACCTGCTGCCTGTGCTGGCTCTGTGGGGATGGGCCACTCTTCCCCATTCCCGGTGACACCTGCCTCAGTGTGGGCACTTGTGGGGATAATGGGGATGAGAGGGAGGTGAGCTAAGGCATGTTTTGCTAGGAAGGGATTGTGACACATCTGGGCTGCACAATGTTCCTGCTACTTGGGATTCGTGTGTGAAAAGTACTTGGGTGATTGTGCTATCTATCCTTTTGTTGAAGAACATGTCCCTAACGCATCCCATTACTGCCTGGTTTTTATTGCTTCTGCATGGGTGTTTAGTTCTGGTCTCTTCTTAGCTGACAGCACTGAGAAGAGAGGGGAACCAGAAATGTGCTCTATGGCTGGATCTCTGCCATCTGTGGAGTCCTGTACAAGAAGACTAGGATGTTGGACTGGATGCTTTATCTTGTTGCCAGGATTGTCAGACTGCAGCAGTGGAAGTAGTATAAAGCTGTGGGGAAGGATAAAACAATCCATCCCACTGCTTTTTCCCAAGGGAAGATAAGGACCAACCTGGCAATGCTACCTTTGTGCCTCTGTGTGTGTTCGAGGAACTCTCATTGCCTTGAAATGAGGGGAGGAGGTGAGGCTGGAGGCTTCCCACGTGCTCACAGGAATCCGGTGGAGACCTGGTGCCTGCTAATGTCACCTGTGGGATCCAAAAGCTTTTTCTCTGAATTACTTTTATACCTAAGTTCTTCCTTGAAAATTCTGACTTCTTGGGCTGGTCAGATTCCCCTAAGAGTGGTGATCCGCAAGCCAAATACCTCATGTTGTGAGAACTGGGCTGAGAGGTCACAGTCACACAGTGGAGGCATGGCTATGGCTTGCCAGGGTGGGATGGATTCAGCAGAAGGTGAACAGTGCTGTCTGTGTGTTGGCTGAACGTCAACTATGGGCTGGGGAAGGCTTCAGAGAAGAGGAGAAGATGAATTGAAAGGGAAATGGACCAACTGTGGATTTTGGTTTTCAAATAAAGAGGGTTACACTGGGACTTAAAACCCTTTCTAGTGTTTCCATCTGTTGGGTTAACCCTCAGCCAACAATGAAACACCACAGAGCTGCTTGATCACTCAGATATCCTGTTCTTCCTGTTGGTATGGAGGAGAGAATCAGAAGAGTATAAGTGGAAGAACTTTCGGGATAAAGACAATTTAATAGCTAAAGCAAAAACTGTGTGTGCAAACAAAGCAAAACAAGGGATTAATTCACTATTGCCCGTCAGCAGGCAGGTGTTCAGCCATCTCCAGGAAAGCAGGGCTCCATCACCCAATAACGGTTACTTGGGAAGACAAACACCATCACTCCAAATGTCCCTCTTTCCTTTTTCTTCCCCCGGCTTTATACGCTGAGCATGATGTCATCTGATATGGAATATGCCTTGGATCAGTTGGGGTCAGCTGTGTCCCTTCCCAGCTTCCAGTGCACCCCTAGCCTGCTTGCTGGTGGGGTGTTGTGAGGAGCAGAAAAGGCTTTGACTCTGTGTAAGCACTGGTCAGCAGTAACTAAAACATCTCTGTATTATCAACACTGTGTGCAGCACAGGTCTCAAACATAGCCCCATACTAGCTACTCTATGAAGAAAATTGATTCAGTCCCAGCCAAACCCAGCACATCTGTCCATCCCTTCTTCCAGTGCCCAGTTCTGACCTGTGATTTAGTCTTGGCCAAGAACTGGACTATTGTGACAGACTTGGATGTGGTGAATGGGACTGAGACTGGGATTTGAGTATATGTTGTCTGACCAAGTATCTAATATACGTGTGTGTGTGTCTCATGTGTCTCATATTTTCATATGTCTGTGTGTGGTTGTGGCAGGAAATTGAAATGATGCTTGTAATTAGGTCTGGGTTTTTTTTGTGTGTGCCTGTGTCCACTGGTTGCATCATTCCAGAGAAGGCTTGCTGTGTTTTACCTGATCTTTTCTGTCTTCTTTCAACAAGAGCATCATGTGGTCAGTGCCAAATATTGCAGATTCAGAAAAATAACCTTTCTCTGTCCATACATCACAAATTAGCACCATTAAGAATTCTCGATGCTTCATGTTCCATCCCGGCCTGTGACCATTGTATAGGTTCTCCTGGGGATGGGTGTTTCCCATGGGGAACGTATTGATTATAATAGATGGAGGTGCTGTGAGACTCTGTGTGTGTGTGTTTGTTCTCCTCCTATTATTCAGAGCTTAAAGGGGTGAATAAGGATTCCTCCTTTGCTGATCAGAGAGTTGGTGTTTTCATCTGGAGTGGTATAAGGTATTTGTAACTGCTTTACATACCAGGAGGAGCATGGCTTGGATTTGCAGCTTGGACCACAATTCTTTTAAGGACTAGGAATTCTTTGATGAGTGATTACACTCAACTCTGGGCTGTTAGTTGATGGATGTAGATGGAGCATGTCCATGTTGCCTGGGAAGGTTTCCTTAAATAGGCATGACCTTTCCAGTGAAAACAGGAAGATAGTTTTTGCATTGGGTTTTTTTCAAGCTTGGTGTTTGTCTCGTTTTTGGAACTCATGATTACTGCAGGCATTTGCCATAGAAGTAGCTCACAGTCTTGGTAGTTTCATGGGGCAGGGTTTGGCAGCTCTGCTGGAGTTTGAGATGGAGATTGGCTTGCTTCGCAGTGCAGCATTTATTCTGTCTGTGTTTGTTCCATCCTTTCTGTACCAGCTTCTATTTTTTGCCTTTGGTGGTCTGATTCTCCTTCCTTATCATGTTGGCACCTGAAGATCGGAGGTATCTGTGTATATACGGAAAAGACAAGCCAAGTCTGTGTATTTCAAGATGCAGGTGTGGAATGATAGTGCTTCACTAAGTCTGGTTCATCCTATGGTAAAAGTGTTTCTGTTGGGTTTTAGTATTTGTTGGTGTGGGGATTGCAGGTGAGTTTGGAAAAGTGGTCCACTCCTTTCAGAATGAGGAACCTGCTGTATGCAACATGAATGTGGTGACAGGCTGCCTGAAGTAGTGCCTGCCCCTGGCCAGCCCTTGGAAGGTGTAGCAGGAGATGACTGAAGTTTTCCAAGGTACCTGCTCTCAGCTATTTTGTCACTGTCGCTGACAAGGCATTAGCAAGCTCCTTAGTAAGCTCTGTGGTCTGTTTGTCTCTGAGCATAAAATCTCTATGCTTGGGCTGCCATATCTATTGTAAAGTATTATGTGGGGATGCTTCTCTTGGATTTGGTGCTTGGTAAAGAAATGATGCAAATACTATGGAAAAGGTGTAGTACAGTGGACAAAGCCTTGATGGCACAGGAGGATCAAGTGTGTTGTTTGCCTTGTGTGGCTCACTTGATCCTCAGGGTTAGTCCGAAGTACAATGTTTATGTCCATTCTCCTGAGCAGTTTCTTATTCTAGGTCACCAATTTCTTGATGCCGGAGTTGTTGGGGGTCTGCGGTTAAGATTCAGAGGTTTGTAGATCTGTCTGCTTGATTCTGGGATTAGCAAATTTTACTTGTCTTTCCAGAATATGATTTTAAAGGCAGTCCCTAAACCTCTGGGCCCTTGGGGCAGGAGTAAACACGTGGCATTGTTCCCCTTCCATGGGTGAATTCCTACCATTGTAAGGCTTTCTCTGCCTCTGACTTCCTGGGCAGGATTTTGATGATTAATACAGTCACACAAAGTAGTGGAGAACTTCTTAATAGGGCACTTCTCAATTCTAATTCCTGGGTAAGTGTTTTTCTGTCTTGTATGGATTTCCCTGGGGTGCCAAGGCTGTTGGGATGGTTGACTTCACTTGGATGGTTAGCTTCATTCTCTGAAGGATATTCTCATCTATAGGTGGCATAGTGTTTGTCATGGAGGCCACTATTTCAAAGAAGATGCTAGAAAAACCTGAATTTGAAAATGGACTTTGTATGGGCTGCATTTGAACAAGTGTCCTGTGGACATGGCAGAGGGGAAGGAGGACGGGACATGGTACCACTCATCTCCCAAAGGCTGCTCTGCTTCATAATGGTGCTGCCTTTCCTGTGGCTTGAGGAGGACTTTCACCACCATCTAATGTTAAGTTTACCCCAGGTTGGAGTTGCTGGAAATGTCTTGTCAAAAGCTAATTCAGCATGCTGTGCATGAAGGGTAGAAAAAGCCCCAATGTGCCTGTAGGAACCTTTCTTTTTAGTTGGAAGAATTTAAACAGTAAAGGTATAAAATGGTAGGAAAATTTCTTCTTCCTTGCATGGTTAACAGTAATAACCAAGAGCAAATTATACAGTGCTGTGTTTAGAGCCCTCTGATAGTATTGTCATGGCTTCTGCTTCTGTTTACAGATTTCCCATGTAGCTGAATTAAATTAACAAGGCTGGTCAATTCATTGCTGCTGTGTTTAACCCCCTGGGCAGCAATGAATCTGGCAAGGATGGAGCATCATTTTCGCATATTGCTTGGAAAGGGAGGCTATACAGCAAAATGAAGTAGTGCTATAGCTTGGGGGAGAGATTCACAGTCACAGCTCTGGTGCCGGATGAAGGGAACAGAGAAGGGTAACAGCAATGTTTTTGCTCCACTGTTTCCAGTGTGGCTCTGTCACTCTAGTGAGTTAGGTAGCATGAGGTGTTTTTGTCATGTATGGGCTAGTCAGATACTAATCACAGAATAGAATCATAGAATTGTTAGGGTTGGAAAGGACCTTAAGATCATCTAGTTCCAA
>JBAFWW010043562.1:16711-38681 GCA_036873685.1 Agapornis canus
CTCTGGGCACCCTGTGCCAGTGTTTCACCACCCTCAGTGTAAAGGATTTCTTCCTTGCATCCAGCCTGAATCTCCCCTCTTGTAGTTTGAAACCATCACCCCTCATCCTATTGCAACAGGCCCTGCTAAAAGGTCTCTCTCCATCTTGTAGGCTCTGTTTAAGTACTGTAAGGCTGCTCTAAGGTGTCCTTGGTATCGCTGCTTCTCCAGGCTGAATAACCCCAACTCTCTCAGTCCTCATAGGAGAGCTGCCACATCCCTCTGATCATTTCTGTGGCTTTCTGGATCCTCTCGAAGAGGTCCATATCTTTCCATGTCTTTTCCGTATCTTCCCATATATTAGTAGCTGAGGCCATGACAGGTGACCCCAGATGCTGAGGGGCTGAAATAAGCCAGTAAATCTGTATTTTTCTCTCTGTGTGTGCACAACAATGATGGCAAAACTGATCTTTTTTGTTTCTTAAACCAGTAACTGCGTGTTGACTTTCTGGAGCCCCAGAGACTCGGGGAATGAGCTGAGAGTAGACTCTGGTAGTAGCGTAGTAGGAAAAGCTGTTGAAGAAGCTGAGCTGCCTCTTCTGTCCCTTCAGGGAGGAAGGTGGCATCAAGTGCTTGCTGTTCCTGTCTCTTTGGTGCTGGGAGATGTACAGCACTGTGTATGTTGATGTGGCATGCAGTACCCACAGTGCAGCTGCATATCACTTTTGTTGCTTGGGCAGTCACAGACCCCTTCGCACGTTTAGTGCCGCCACATAGTTGTTGACCTCTCTCCCATCCACACTGCTTGAGGAGTGAGCAGTTGCCCTTCCATCCTGCAGAAGAGGGGGATAAACCCGTGTTGGGCTGTGGGGCTTCTCCCATTAGCCCATGTTTTCAGCCCTGGCTATGTAGCTGGCGGCGGGCCCTCTTCCCTCGTGTGCCGGCACGCGCGTGCTGCCCTTGAAACCAGACCCAACTTATTAAAATCATTGCTGGTTGCCATGGCAGTTCTTGTCGCTGTGGGCTAATAGGAAAGGCAATTACTGCTGCATGCTGGGGAATGTGCAGGGGGGGACAGGAGCCTGACTGCGTGCTGAGGAGCTGTGTGACTGGTAGATGGGCTGTCATGGTGAGGAGAGGAAGGCCGGAGATGCCCTGTGATGAGGTTTGGCCAAATACACTGTGTTTCCACCTCCTGGGCAGGCTCACTGAGAGATTCCCGCCCTTCCTTTGATTGTCAAGGGGAGCCTCTGGTTGAGGTTCTCATTTGCAGCTGGGCTCAGTGACTTTGCACTCGGTGACTCTCAGCTGGGCCAGAAACTGAAATGGGGAGATGGAAAACTTTATACACATTGAAGATACTCATACGGCCCTTTCCAGCTGCTTCCTCTCTCTAAATATTCCTTCTCGGCTCTTGGCTGCTTCCTGTAGGTTGAAGGTTGTGATACAAAATAGCTCCAATTTTCTTGGAGTGAGAAGGGTTGGTTATAAAAACTGAGGTCAGTTTTGTTTCAAGACGCTTTGCTGGTTCTCAGGTGCTGCTGTGTCAGTAGAAGGCTGACCTGGTCTGTTTTATGATGGACCCCTGTGTATATCCCTGTCTATCTGCAGGTGTTGTGTGGTTAAGTGGCATGTGCCATCTTTTCATGGTTTTCAGAGTTTAAAGCTGAAGGGAAATTGCATCCTTCATCTTTTTTTCACTGAGTTTGGGCAGTGCGTGCCCAAGCAGTGCCTGTCCTGTTTGTGCCCAGTGCAAAAGTGAGGGAAAACAGGAAACGCCTTATAGTGAAGAGCTTGTAGGAGATAGACAAATTCCTTGAAAGATTTGAGTTGGGAAAGTAGGTGAGAGCTGCAAGTCTGCTTCTTCTGTAAAAATTCAGGGGTACCAAACCCTGCTTTGACAGATCCCTGCACCCCAAATCACAACCCTCTGTCCCCTCCAATTTGTGCTGCTTTTCTTTTCCCTTGTGCTAGGAAATGGCCCGAGACGTTTCTGCACAGGAGCTCTTCCATGAGACCCTCTCTGGCCAGCAAGGGGCACATCGCATGAGTTTCTTCAAGCTTCTGGAGTCTGTCACAGTGTCAGTGAAGCTAAAATGATAGTCCCCTTTGATGGGGAGACAGACCCAGGGAGCCTGGGGGAGGATGCTTGTGGTCAGACCAAGAGAGAAGTAAGAAGAAGCGTTTGCCTTTTGGAGCAGGCAAGATCTGGACCTTGTCTGAATTTTTCTCCCTTGTTTTGGTTGATGTCCCAGCAGCCGCTTGCAACTGCCCCCTGTATCGTGCCCCGTTGGGATAGCAGCAGTGACTCAGGCGGCTGAGATGGTTTCCGCAGCCTCTGAGAGCCTGGCTTCCCAGGGAGCTGTGGCAGCAGGAAGGGGAAGGTTTCTGGTGCGTTTGATCCTTCGGTAAAGATTACTGTGTCTGTTTAATTAGCGACTGCTGCTTTCTTCACTGGCGTACTAAATATAAATGGAGTAGCTGGTCTAATACACTCGAAGTTGCAAATGTCAGGAGTCAATAGCTTAATTTTCCTCTTGCCAAATCTGATTTGTCTTTAAGTACTGCTGCTAAATCTAACGGTGCAGTAATTCCTGTTTGTTAAAAGGAATGAGAGATTTAAGACTGAGAGGGACTTCAAACTCTACTCCTCCCTCTCTCGTCCCAATTTCTGTTTACAGAGGAAGAGCTGCTCATTTGCAGGTGTTTGTACAGTCTGATCTGAAGTGTCAAAAGGCTTGATCTAAATATGCCATGTGCTAAGTTTGTATTCAGCTAAAGTATAGTTAAGGTTTTCTCTCTGCTGTTATTTTTTTGGGTGCAGATTTGTACATTCCAAACATTACCTTTGACAGTCAGCAGACTGCCAAAACTGTTTAAAAGCATCAGAGATACAGCGAAGATAAAGAAGCTGCGGCTGCAGCCCAGGCTTGTGAGCGTTTACTTGGGGCTTCATATTCGATTTGGGATTCTTTGTTTGCTGAACCACAGTCTAAGTCCTGGCAGGCCCCAGGGAGATATGTAATGGGACAGACATCTGTGCCTAAGATGCCTTGACCTGTCCGTCTGCCTGTGCAGGAAAAGGAGTAGGTAGCAAATGAGAGATTTCTTTTTCTTTTTTTCCCCTTTTCTCCCCTGGGGCTCCTGCTGAGCACAGTGGACCTGATCTGCCTCCATCTGCTTTGCCTAGTACAGTGCCACTGTACATGCTGTTTGCTTGAGCATGTCCACAAGCTGGAGCGTGATGCCCAGGAAGTGGTCACTGGACAATGCTGGTGCTACCACCTTGTAATAAGTGCTCTGCTCCAAATCAGTCCTTTGGAAAGTCCTGGAGAGCAGAAATGATGGGGAGAACGCCTCATGGTGAAGGCTGACTGACTGGGTGCTGTTAGCAGCTGCCTGGTACACAGCGAGGCTCTGCACTTTGCCGTCGGCTGCTGTAACTGCTGTTTATTCATGTCCCAACTGATGCAGCATGCTTTTGGTCTGGCTGGTGGGATAATGTGGGGTACCTGGTTTTGGGGCAAGGCAGACTGCTGGGCTGGAGGAGGAGGGAGCATCCTCATTACGTGCTGGAAGCATTTTTTCTGTGTTGCAGCATGTGCTGGGAGAGGCATTCCTTAAACATTGGAGCACCCAGAACATCAGGTTGATCTGCCAGGTCTCTTCTGGCCTTGAGGCTTGAGGCCTGGCAGAGCAGTTTCAGCATTACATGTGATTTTGTGGAAAAGGGAAGAAAGAAATCCAGAGATACTTTCTGGAGGTGTTCCCGTTCCCGGTGGTGGCAAGATAAATTGTGTTTCTGGAGTGTGTTGGGTTGTAAGCAGTGTCTGTTCTCAGTCCGGGTGGCGGAGGCAGAGACTCTCCCCAGTGTTTCTGTGTGCTTCTGGTCATCGGCAGACATTACTGATGGGCACAGACAGCTTTTTCCAAAAGCTGTTTCCTCTGTTGCATGATGCAATGGTGAGTCAGTAAGCCTGTCGCTTTGAAGGCTGACATTTTTCATATCCCTGACACGTCTTTATTGTCTTCCCTTATCCCCTTTTTCCCCTCCCTCTGCAGCTTTCCTTATTTTTGATAGACTAACATTAGTCTTTCCTAGGGCAGAGTGGTGGCTGTGGGAGATTAGCCTACATCCTCTTCTGCTTTAAGCTTTGGGAGCTGGGCTGATGGAGAGCACATGACCCTCCCAGTGGCTTTTCCTTCCCGGCGGGACACAGGGAGCTGTGTGTGAGGGGAACAAGCAGTGCTGTGTAGCCAGTCGGCTCTCCGCTCCCGCTGGTGGCAAGGGCAGGCAGGGTTTGCCAGCTCCTGCCAGCATGGCACAGTTCGGCAAGCTGGCAGCATTCCCAGGTAGCTTGGGGCTTTCCCACGAGTGTGCTGCTGGCTTCCCATTTGGACCCCACATATAAGCACGCAGGGTGGCTGAAAGTGATGCGAGCTGGCTTCGTCTTTCCTCAACACCGTGTAAGCGAGCAGAGTGCCTGAATTATTCACTCCTCCTCGGCGTGCTGTTCCTATTGAATTCCCTGGGTGAGGCACGCTGCCAGCACCCAGTGATGAATTTGTTGCTGCACCAGCCCCAGAAGCACCCCGCACCCCGTGTGTTCAGGGCTGGGGAGCTGTGTAGTGGCAGGCCAGTGAGGCTGGGTTGCCTGCACTCTTCCCCACAGTGTAGGTGGGCACCAGCCCTTTTGCTACTGGAAGGGTTGTTGGCAGGTTTGCGTGTCTGTATCTGGTTCTGCCTTGCAGCCATGCTGAAGACTGCCTGGGCTCCCAGGTCCTCATCTTTTTCTATTATCTCTCCATGTGTGGTGTCTGGTATTGTAACCTATCTGTATTTCATCTTCGTGGTGTGGATTTCTCTGCAAACCGCATCCTTTTTTGGTTTTACACGCAATTTGAGGTTCTCTTTTCCCCATCCCAAGTTTTCAGGGGTTGTTGTGCTGAAAAGCAGTCGCGTTTCACGTTTTCTGAGAGGAAGTGTTTCCTTTATTGTTCTAATGGGAACCATTCCCTGTTTGCCTGTCGTGTTAGTCTTGCTAATTTTTGTACATGTTTAAATATTTCTGCCGTTCACATTATCGCAACTCGTAAAAGCTGTAAGACACATTCTGTGCTTTTGGAGGAGATGATCGCTGCTCCGTGCAAGAACTGGTGGGTGTGCGCTTGGTACCACCTTCATTGTGTTGATCCTCTGCTTTGTTCCTCTCTATTTTCTCTTTTAAGCAATTACAGCAGGTGGCTGGTCCCTGGGGAAACTCCCTTTGACCAGAGTGCTCTCTAGTCCCGGTTGACAGGATCGGATGGAGTTACAGGTCCTCCTGGCTACACAGAGGAGTGAGTGTTTTTTCACCTCTAATTGGATCATGTAAATCAGCCCTTCCTTTGTGTCATCGTCTTTATGCAGAGTCCCCTTCTGGTGATTTCTGATGAATAAATCAGCCTTGATAACGGGTTGGATTTTGTTCGATAGTCATGTTGATCTTAAAACGTGGTGTATCTGAGGAGCAAACGGGGTAAAATCAGAATCGTGAGCAGTGATTTCCCTCAAAGCCTGATTTCTGTAGGTGGTATGTAAGTGATTGAGTACAAAGTGGCAGGGGCTGGCTGCCTTTTTCCCCCTGTTTTTTAATTTAAATCCTATGCTGCTACAGCCCTCTGGGCTTTTAGTGTTTGATAAAGTGCTGAGGGGTCCCTAGAGCCTTGCAGAGACTGGGAAAAACAAAGTTCCCTTCCGGAGAGAAACCCAGTCCTTTCACACCAGTGTGAATGCGGCATGCTGGAGGGGTGAATCCCTGCTGGCCATTGCAGAGCTTTTCCTGCCGAACCGTCATCTCGTAAGCCAAAGACAAAGTCTTTCAGAATCACTGCTTATCTTCCTGTCCTCAGTTTGCTTTGTGTGGCTGTGATGGACAACCCAGAGGAAGGATGTACTGTCCTTTTTGCCACTCCTTTGACTCATACCTGGAGCAGCGGAGTATGCTGTTACCTCTGAAATGGTGGCTCCAATGCCGCTTGCTGTGGCTTCTCTGCAGCAAGCAGCAGAGGAGACTTGAAGTGATTCAGTGGAGAGAGAAACAAAGCAAGCCCTAGGAAAGCCTATATCATTGCGTATGTCCGTGAGCGTTGACTGGTTATTGCATCAAAAAGGCTAGAAGGGGGGGAACAGAGTAAAGATGCCTGTTTTGTCCTTCATCAAGCTGGAATGGAGAGAGGTGCTCCTCTCTCCATTCCTGTCAACAGAGAAGAGGGAAATGTCTGAAACAAGCTTGCTCCTATTGCTTTTAAAGTTGTATGAGTGGGAGACAACAAGTTGCAGAGGTGTGAAGCCTGCAGTGGTGTTCATGCAGCAACTAGGAGGCAGTTTGGGAGGCTTTCCTGTTAGCACAAATGTGATTTTTGCTGTGGGCAAAAGTATTCAGCCCCTCCAGAAATAGATACAAAAGCTGGTGGACTGGGACACATGAATGGCAAGCTCTACATGTAGTCAGTGGAGAAGCTAAGGCTTATTGTAATACATGGCTTCTGGGATGCAAGGGAGAGCTAGAACTGGCATTGCCAGAGTCTGAGGCTCTGTGGTTTCATAGTACCTTTGTGGAGTAGAGATTTCAAGTTTCTGAGCTTCTCATTTATACTCATTTTGGCTTTAGTAATGGGAGCAGGAGAAAGGGAAAACTTGTTCTTCTTCCCTCTCTCTTTTTCTCTTCCCCCAGGAGGTTTTTGACTGCTTCCAGAAAGTAGCAGATTTCCAGCTCTTTCCCTCATCCTCCTGATCTGATTGAAGAGCAGTGGGGGAGAGAAGCAATCTCATTCAGTCTGAGATTTGCATGTGTTCAACCCTCCTGTCCTGAATCGTATGGTGCCTTTCTGTGCAGCTGATAACAGCTTTCCCATGCAGCAGCTGCATCTGGGTGAAATTCCAACATCTTTTATTTTTTGTTTCCTTTCTGCTGCTCCTTTGAAGCTGCAAGTAATCCTCCAGGCACCAGGGCTATCGCTTTCCCAACTCTGACTGATGCAATGCTGTCTTCATATTGGATGGGATTTGGGAGGTTCATTTTTTCATGTGGGATGATTACAGGCTTCATTTTGACAGACATTTATGCACTGCTGGTGGTAGTGTTGGTGCCTTAAGATTTGATTTTTGGTCTGTTATGTTTCAGTTTTGGTCAGGCTCATATATAGGTAATGTTTAATATATGTGCACAAATGTATATTCTAGAAACACACAGTGTTATCTCCTTGTGGTCATAGTTTGGGTGCTTGTAGTGCATTAAGCAGTGTCACTAATATAAATGAAATGATGTTTGTTTTTCCTCTCCTCTTTAGGAAAACCTCTTGAATGCGCAGCATCAAGCTGAGAACCAGGAACATTTCTAAAATACAGATAGCTCTGATGACAGAACGTGCATACTTTGCACATCTGAATAGTGAAGTCTTCTACATGCCTGATCTTACCACAGGCATCCTCTGCAGAGACAGCGTCGGCCAATAGTTCTGCAGTTGGTCTTGTCAAATCCTTGACATCTCTTTGTGATGGTGGGGTATGGGCCTGTAATGAAGAGCAGTGCTTGTTTCTGGAAGTCATGGAGGTCAGAAATCCAAAGCACTGAAGACAGAAGGGGTCTGTGTGTCTCGTTGCAAATTCAATGGGGAAAAACATATTAACATCTGTGTTTGTAGGCCTTCCCCAGTTACTGATCTGAAAACTAGCTACCAAGTGTGGGTAGATTTCATTGATAAATATACCTTTTCCCTTGTGCATTCTCACAACTCCGTAAATAATTAATGAATTAAGTGTGGCAGCTTGGTTTTGGATACTCATGGCTACTAACTGTAAAGCATCCCATTAGGCATGAAAACTTAAGCAGCTCCAGTCTTTCATAGAGCAGCAGCAGTCTTGAATTGCTTCCTGCTCTGAGAGATGAAAAAAGGAGAAAGTAGGGGCAAATACCACCCATATCTGGTTAGTTTATACAGGATTTGGGGATGTTATGATCAGTTTTTTACTCTGAGGGAGTAAAAACTGAATCTTAAAGCAGTGTTAAGGATGCCTGCGTAGAAGGCTCTGAAAGGCATGGATGTCAAGGATTGGTAGTTTCTAGAAGGAAGTTTGTCAGGGAAACTTGTTGGCAAATCTGTCTTTGCAGTTTCATCACTGGTTTAAGCTGTCCTAAAACTATGCCTTTGTTGAAAGAGGAGCCCTGCCTTCTCCCTGATACCAACCATGTGGTCCTGCACCCTCCAGCGTACAGGTGTTTGGGATTACGTGGCCTGTAATGTCTACCTTTGTTCATGGAGCTAATCCTTCTCCTTTTTGATGGATTAGTTTCCAGGAGGATGAGCAAACTGACCTGACTTGCCATGTTCTTCTGTGATCCCTAACAGTGCGTGCAGGAGGTGAGTAAGGGATGCACACTTGGGAGCAAGAGGGAAAAAACCAGAGCAATTCCCTTTGTTGGTAGTGGGATTTTTGAGGATGACTTAACCTGACTATAGAAACCATGCTCTTGGAAGGTTTGTATCACTGTGTAGCACAGGGGCGTTCAGTTTTAATCTCTTTATGCTTGGGCCCAGCAGTTTTTTGCAGAAGGAGGGAGCAAGTAGAACTGAATTTACAGGGCTGCAACTGTCTAGACCTTTGAATGAGAATGTTGGCTGTATTTACAAAGAAACCTTGAGAAATGAAACAAAAAAGGCAAGTGGTGCCTTGGCATGGTTTGATGCTTTGACTGTCTCTCTCATCTGCTTTTTGCCATGGTGCCTTTGGTCTGCTCCAGTTCAGGAGTTTGCTATACTGCCAGTTTCTCTGTACCTAATTTAAGATGTTTTCATGTTCAGTGGGAGGGTGGCTCCCTTTTTTGTTTCCTTCGTCTGAATGTGCCACATAAGAAGATACACGATGCTGTAATTTCAGGAGCTGGGTGTTTTTAGATCTCTGTTCTGCATTTCATCTGTAGGCTCAGGGAGGGAAATGTAACTTCTCGATGCAAAGAAGTCTCCAGGGATTGCACGCAGAGGGGTTTTTTAGATTTGTGAGGGAAAAAGCTTTAGGTGAATGTGCTGTGACAATCCCTTCCCACACGTGCCTGCTTCCAAACCGAGTGGAAACTTCAAAAGCTTTCAAAAATTGTTAGAATTTTAATGTTATTGCTTTCTGGAAAGCTTTGTGGAAAATGGTGATGGGGTGGTGATGGGCAAGAGAGGCAGAGAAGTGCCCACAGAGGGCAGGGCGGTCAGAGCTTGTGTATTACACATTCCATATGGAGCACCCGGATGGACTGGCTGTGCTGGGGTGTGTGCTCCATTCTACCCCGTGGGACCATGGCAGGGGGTGTGGTGAGGGGGTCTGTGGTTATAGCTGCGGGAGGCTGGGATGGGAAGCAGCCGGGAGGGGAGGTTAGGGGGTGTGTGTGTGCAGAGGGCACAAATCTGCAAGGAACTAGTTTTGGTCAGTTCCACCACTGGTGCTGTGGCTTGATTATTGCATTGTCTTGCAGGCAGGGAAGGGAGGGGACTTTGCTTTTGTGTGGTGCTGGCAGGAATGTGCAATCCAGGGGTTTTGAGATATCCTGGGGGCGAATCTGTGTGTGTGTGTGTGTCTTCCAGAGGCTTCAGTCTACCCCTAAAGACAATAGGGTGGAACTGAGGCTCTGTCCGGAGGTTGTCTGCTGGTTTTGAGGACTTCTGAGGTATAACTAAACCTAAAGCTGGTAAAAAGAGAGAACTGTATCACAGGCTTGTGGGATGCTGCAGAAGAGAACTCTTGTCACCTGCCTGCTTGGCAGACCGGTGTCTTGCAGCCTCCTATGTGCCTGGCGTGCAGCAGCCTGGTGCTTTAATGCTGCAGGCACCACAAAGATCCCTGGCACGTGTCTTGACCTTTTGCAGGCACGATCTGTTCTTATGACCTCTTACTGTTTAATTGCAATCTTATTTTTGTGGTTGATGGCTGTATTTAAACACGGAATGTACGGTAGTATAAGAATATCCAGTGTCTGAGACTGCTGGCAGTGTCTCACTTATTTTTCCATTAATACATAAAGGTCTTGGCCCGTAAGAGTAGAACACAGGCAGCAGAAAACTGCTTTCCCCTTATAAGCAGGGCTAATGCTCCCATGTGGGCCAAACTGAAGAGTTCAGACCAATGAGAGATATCTCACTGGATAATTTTGCTCTCCACAGTAACACGGCCTTTCTTAGAAACGCCTTTGGAGTGGCTTTGGCTTGCTTCTCTGTGCAATGAGATGGAAGCAGTAACTTACTGTAAATGCCTAGTTTTGTCCCCATAGCTGGGTTGGGTGGTGGTTTGTTTTGAATCTTCCTAGCTCTCCTGAGTTTTTGGATGCAGCCTTCCAAATGAAGGGCAGGTCTTTCTTCCGTTCTCTTACAATTCTGAAACAAAGCACATACTGAAACTCCTCTCAAAACTGTTCCACACAGGAGGTGTTCCTCCTCTGGGAGGGAAGGAGATTCTTTGCTTAGTGCTCCTTTCCTCCTCCTTTTAACCCCTTTCTTGCTGTGACCATTGGCTGCACTGGGACGCTTCACACCCAGCATAAGTTATTTGGCTAGGATGGGACAACAGCTATGATCTGCCATATCGAGCAGCTTGTGTAGGGTATTTCTGATGGCTTAGGTAGGAATTCTCTCATTCCATTTACTTAGTAGAAAAGTGTGACCACAGCTACCATGCTGGCATCTCGAGACAGTCATGTTTGGCAATAGTTAGCTTTGCAGGAACAGTGAGGAGGTTTGTGTAACAGAAGTGGATTCCAAAGAGCCCTTGGTTAATGGCTGAGAAAGCCTGTTATTTTAAGGCTTGTTTTTATGAACTGCCTTCGCATGTGGTCACATCCCATCCAGACTGTCTGTGGCCCATAAGAGATGACACTCAGTTACAGGGTGGGTGTAAGAAGAGCAAAGGTGTGCTTTCTGTAGTGGAATGGCATTGTGTTATAGCAGGAATCACTTGTGTTACTTTCCATGTGTAATTGCTTAATTGGGATGTTGAAAGGTTAGCTTTGATTTTGTTTTGATGTGTTTTTACATCTTTATAGGCAAGTGTGTAGTGCTTGGATGTCTAATTAGAAGAAAACTCCTGAAAAATGCTGATGTGTGTGGGAGAGGTGAATAAAGGTAAAGGCAAGGAGGGAAGGGTAAAAACCCTGCAGGCTTTACTTCCTCGTGGAGATAACAACCCTTGCAAGGGGAGTACGGAGTACCTCTTACAAACTGTTACACAGGGATTTACTCTGGTAAAATTCAACAGTCATGACCTTTGCTTTTCCCTTTTAAAATAGTAGTGAATGGCATTTTGGAAACAGACACCCTCTTTGTCTCCAGAACATGTGCTGAGGCACTAACGAGCTGTCCCAGGCCTTACTGAAAGGAGCCCCTCAGTGGTTGGAAATGCCTGCATCAGACTCTGTTGCCCTTCTGACTCTTGGTACCTTTGAGGCGGCAGGGGAGCATCACCACACTGATGTGCTTCACATCATGGTCTTTCTTTTGTCTTAAGAATGGAATTAAGTCTGTTGTCTGTGACTGGAATATTCATCTCTGCTGGAGTGGATTCTCTTGCATCCATGGCACACAGATGAGAGCTTTCAAGGGGCCAAAATTCAGGGTGAGCCCTCAACATGTGCAGCTCCCATCTGGGGCTATTCTAACTTCAGAATGACTTGCCATCCATGTTTTCCCTCTGTTGTTCTTACTGCGTGCAGTTAGTGCACTGGATGCTCTTTTATGAGAGTCACTTCTGAAGCCATGTGCCCAAGAGACAGAGGGTTCAGTCTTTCTCTGTCCCTTGTGATGCCACGTTGGGATGCCCCTTGTGAGCAGGGAGAGCTGCCACGCAGCACTCAGGGGGTTTCTTTCCCTTTTATAGATATCCTTTTGTTCCCCGCTCTTGCAGGGAGAGGAACTTTCCAGGAGGGGGATGGAGAGGCCAGGCTTAATGGTCTTAAGAGTGGATTTATTCTTTTTTCATTATTTTGGGAGGGAAGGCCTGGGAGTTGTTTCTCTCTAACTGTTTCCAGATGGAGCTGCTGGAACACAAAGATTTCTAGTGTGTTTGGGATGGCGGCAGTGAGACCCTTAGCCCCCCTGGCGCTTCCTGTGCAGCTCCACAGTCCTGCAGGCTTAATCAGAAACAGCCCTGGCTGCCGAGGCACTCCTGAAGCCTGCCTTTTCTTCACCCTGTGCTCTCTTCCTCCTCCGGGCTTTTTAACCCCTTGCCATTACAGCTCTGTCCCATCAGCCTGCCTGCCTCGCTTCAGTCGTTCTCAGGCTGGCTTTGGGCATTTAAAGTGCCCTGGAGATGGAACTGCATTTGGCTAGTCTGCTCCAAGAAATGATGTCTCTGGGGAAAGGAAAGCTGGCTTGTAATGCAAACCTGGGAAAATAATTTCTGTAACTATCTAGGGCAGCTTATGCAATCAGGCCAGCGTGTCCAGGGCACAGAAAATGTCTCCTATGTCACCTATTTGCCTGCAGCACTTGGTATACAGCAAGATTTTTTGTCTGAATTGTGTGCTGTTGTGCCTCTTTTTCGTGCTGATTTCCCTAAAAACAAGGCAGGTTTAGTTTTCTGTCACAGGCTCTTCACACCCAACTAACAAATTGGTTTCAGCTTTTTCTTCTGCAGGTAATAGAACAGCTATAATTTCCTTCTCAAAATTAGGGGTACTCTTCCTTTTCGCCTTAAAGCAACAGCCTCTGAATGTCTTTAAAAGCAGCCACGAAGCTTGTGATAAACTGACTTTGCTTCTGGATCTGTGGTCTGTCATCTCCCTCACCTTGTTCTCTTCCATGTTCTCCAGTCTTGTTTTTGAGACAGCATGAGCAATGAAACTGTCTACTAAAGGCAGAACTCTACTCCACTGTGTGAAAGCTTGCAGTTGTCCTGTTTGAGCAAGCTGGTTTTTTCTATGCCATGAGCATGTTGCTTTATAGTGAGTGACTTAGCATAAGTTACATGTAAAACGCTTCCTCAGCCCCATATAACAATTATGGCATCCAAAGGTGCCCCCAGTGCTGGATTTTAAAGCCTTGTTATGAACCCTGGCCTGTTGAGGAAGAGTGGAAGTGAAGATGAGCTGCCGTTTAAAATGCTTCTGCCTGGTAAAAGAGGAGGGAAATCAATATTCTGTGCTGTTGGCTTCTGTGCATGCAGAGTGTCCTTGCATTTGCTCCATCACAGATGTCACACTGTGCACAGTATTCCCAGGGGCTTTAACTCACACTGGATCTATTATTGCCAACTTAGGTCATGGACCAGCAAAAGCAGGCTGTATTTCCTTTATGCCCAGAGCAGTATGAGGATGCTGCCATATGTAGTCCAAAATAAAACTGTATGTTTTTGTTTTGTACATTTAAATTACACAAATTAGTGACATCTTATGTCTTTGAGAAGCTGAAAACACCCTTTGGCTCATCTGGAAAACGAAAAAGCCTTTTGGTGGAAAGCTGCTTCTGACCTCCAGAAGGCTACTTCCATTACTTATACCAAATCTCTGTAAAATGCTTCAATTTCAGCTCTTCTGTTTTGACTGTGGAAGTGATTTCTGTATATAAAAGTCCCTCTCCTTTCTGCAAAATGAGACATCTGCATTATAGCTTTCTATTGACGTTGTCCGCTTAAATTCAGCATGCAACAAGTTTACTCAGGGTTTAACAGACCTGAAAGTTTCAGTCTGTGTGGTTTGCTCAGATGTCTATTTGTGTGTATTCTGTTCTGCAGCTTCTGCTATACCAACCAGTTATTATTCTGTAGTATATGCAGGGTTTTGCACAACAGAAGTTGCCGGGAGGTTGGAGTTACGATGTATTTCAAACACAGAAAACTGCACAGACATGTTTGGGCACCCTCGCCAGGAGGCTCCATGTTTGACAGGGATGCAGCTTCCCACTGACTTGTCCTGTTCCCTCTTGCTGGCCACCTCGTGGGCTTGCTTAGCTAATTGCTCCCGAACTATTCAAGCTGTGGTCGGGGCAAGTGGCTATTTTTATTAATCTGACATCACCCTCCCTTCTTGTCTTTACTGTGTCACTGGGCTTCCCGCCCGGGGAGCCTCTGGCAGGCCTGGCCTCCCTCTTGGCTGGGCCCCTGCTCTTTAATGATGGTGGAGAGGAGGGCTTGCTGCAGGCCCAAAGGCAGGTGATGGGCTGCCTGGGGCTGCAGGGTACTACAGGGGTGGAGCTCTGGAGAGCTGTGGGCTTGCAAAGCCTTGAGGCTGGTGCGGGGACCCCCTTGTGCTGTGGGGCTGGAGGTGGGGAACCCTATCAGGGGGGCCGTGCAAGGCAGCGGGGTCACAGCCAGGAGCTCTCCTGTCCTGCCTGTCCAACATCATACTGGCTGCTGCTGAAAACAAGGTATTTTTAGGAGAAGGGGAAACCTGGTGTGAGAGGAGGGCAGGCCGGAGGCTGCTGTCGCTGCAGCAACCGGGCCAGAATTCCAGGAAGGAAGAGTGGCCGGATGGGCCTGCATCCCAGCCTCTGGCAGGCCCTGAAGCAGGGAGCCCATGGGTGCTCTTCTGCTCTCCTGAGGGCAGTTGCCAGCATCAGACCCCGTGTGGCTGGAGCACGGTGTTAGCAGCAGCACCTCCGGTTTTCCCTCCCTCAGGAAGTGTCCTTAGTGATTTGGGTGTGTATGGGAAGCCAGGGCATTGCTAGCCAGCATGAGTCTTCCCAGCCATCAAGGGCAGCGGCATGCAGCGTACTTGGTGTGGTGCCTTTCATCAGAATTCGAGGCCTTTAGTCCCCAAACACAACTTAAAAAAACCCCAAAAGAACGGGTAATAAGTAAAATATACATCCATTTACCTGCGTCCACAAAGCTGTAGAGGGTGTTGGTTTCAGGACACTGACAAAGGAAGCGAATAAATGGAAGTCCTTTGCTAGATGACGTTTGTGCGCCTGGAAACTGGCCAAAAGCTGAGAAGCAAGTTTAATTGAAAACAAAGACGGCTGAAGGGATTTGTCCCACACTATAGATGCAGTTCTTGGAACTGCAGAGTGATTAGCAAGAGCTATATATCAAATTAGGGTAAGTATCGAGGGAGGAGGGTGACATTAAGATCCATTTAAAAACTACTTTAGTTCAGTTTTTCATTAATAATCGGTAATTCACCCTTACACGCTGCTTTTCCCATTAACTTTATCCACAGACAGTTTGTGGTAGGGAGATGGCACACACAATTGAGAAGCCAGACTGAATGTATCATGTACACTTAGACAAAGAGATATTTCTATGATTCTACGTTTCCTTTTTTGCTTATATGCAGTAATTTGTGCATGTAAGGGTCCGATGAAGAATTGCTTCTGTTTTGTTGGTAACTGATAATAAGGTCAAGGCATTTACGGTTTTGTTTGTGCTCTGCCACAGTTAAAAGACTAAAAAGCCTTTTTCAAGTCTCTCTTGCCCAGCACAGGCTTTCTGTCTTTCCTGCTGTGCAAGAAGCAGGAAAGGTGGTGAAGTGCCTGGGCTGCGGTGAGCAGTGCTGGGATTGCTTTCTGGCTCACAAGCTTTGCTTTTTCGCAGCTGTCACTTTCAGATTAATGGTTTAGTTGCCAGTGTTCAGCTTTGTTTTCTTCTTGTTGTTTTGTGTTTTAACATCTTATTCTCTGTGTTCTAGAAAAGTGACTTCTCTCTGTAGCACCAGTCTCTGGTAAATGTGTAGCTTGTGCTATCTCACCACTTCAAAATCCCATTTCGCTCTCAGGAGGAACAAGTGATTCCTTGTTGCCTTTATGTCCTTGCTCTGTGTAGCATGGGGGTTTCTGAAGCTGTGGGTCTCCCTCGCCACTTCTCTGCAAGCCACCGGGCTGCTGTGCTGCCAGGAACCCCTGGGGGCAGCCAGAGCAGAGGAGGATGAGCTGGTCTTGTGTGGGTTGTGCTGCTGTTGCTCAGAACCTAGGAGGCAGTTGTGAAACTCGGAATGATTGCATTGGCTTCACTTCTCCAGCTTTGTCCGGAAAGAGGGCACAGCGCAGATCCAGGGAAGAGATTGCTTGGTCATGCTTCTGAGGTTATCTTTGCAACTGAAAGGACGTGACACTTACAGTTGAAGCTTGGATGTGGCAGGAATTATTTCTCTGGCTGGGGAAATACGGACGAACTCACTAAGATAACAGTTCCTACCAGCAGAGTTTTAATGTGCGGGCCTTAGGTTTAGTTTGGCTGTCAAGAAACAATTGCTAATGAGGCCTCTCTAATTGTTGTGTCTGGCAAAGTGTGGGGTCTGTGATGTAAAATTAATTTGTTCTGGGGTCAAGTTAGGTCAAGGAAAATTACTGCCTCTTTAAGCTAAAACTTACTTTTAAGAAGAAGGACTTCCAGGCCTTCCATTATGTTACAGCTGTGACATTTCCTACAGGGGACTCACTCTACTCCAGTCCTCTGTGGCCTTTCGTAAGTTAATAGCACCCGCAGAACTGATCACTTCTTAATGGTGTGCTGGTTTCTTGGCAGTTCCTCGCGTTTCCCAGATGCATCTAATTCAGCAACTTTTAAGATTTATCAAGTTGAGAGGTGTCAAAAACCCCAGTGGTCCCCAAAGCCTGGCTGTTCTGCTAGTGCACAAGCATCTCCTTCAGTCATCTGCAAATGGCTGTACTGTGTTTACCTTGCAGTTGTGTCAAGCATTGCTATTGCAAATGTCAGTGGAAAAGAACTTGTGTTAGCAAGGCTGGGAAATTAAATGGGGAAAATTTGAAGGGAAGAGAGAGGGTTATAGGCTTCATGGATTTGACTGAGTTGTGACTTTCATCCTGTTAAAAACAGTTGGCTGGCAGAGACTGTTGTTGAGGTACAGCCACAGTGCTCACAGATCCTATGGAAGTGTGGAAGCCCATGTGCAAGACGTCAGTACGGTTTGAGTAAAATCACAGTATGTGTTGCAGAAAGCTGATGTTCTGTATTAGCTTCTAGGTTTTTTTTTTTCCCCCCACTCTAAAGCAAATTGCAAGTACCTGAGAAATGCCTTTCCCTGGTAAACAAAGTAATGAAACATCCCAGTGTCAGTTTGATTTGATTTTGCAGGCTAGCACTGCCTGAATCAATTTCTTTAGCAATGTCTGGTCTCATGTTGGTATTGAAAGAGAAATGTAATTGTCAGGAGGGAGCTGCAAGAGAGATGGAATTATCTGGGGATTCCCTCTCCCATCAGGCTGCTGCCTGAAGGCAGGGGCACTCTGTGTTTGTTGGCAGGGTATTTATGTGTTAAACATTCCCTGTCTTTCTCTCTTTTTACTTCCATTTTGTAAGATTAGTTTTGTGTGTGTGCAGGCAGAGGAGGAGGTTGACTTGTATCCCCAGCCTCTTCTGCCTTAGGTCACCCACTAACTAACAGGGGTTTTCTGTCTGGATGTTGCTTGACTGTCCTGTTCCAGTTGCAGGAGTTTATTATCGCTTTTACTTCTTGCTCTGTTTAGTTTTCAACAAAAGCAAACTCTGTATGGAATAATCATGCAGCAGGCCCTGGATTCACCATTAGTGACCTGTAAAATTGGCAGCACTGGAGATTATTGGCGAGAGACGGTTTCCCTAGGCGCTTCCTGCCTTCTCTTGGAGAGTTAAGTTCAATTAGAGCAATGATACGCACAGCGGGGATTTTGTAAAGGGTTCAGTACTTGGTGGTGGCATTGCTGTATGCGAAGCAGAGATATCTTTGGCCCTTTTATGACCTTAATGCTCCAGCTGCTACCCTCTTTCTAACCTCTGCTTTCTCCAAACTCTAGCTTTCCTAATCTAACCTTCTTTCACATCTTCTTTTGCCTTCTGATGCAACCATACCCCTCGGACATTTTTAGTCTGTGATTTGTGGGATTTGTCTTCCAAAAACAAAGTGCAAATTGCTAGCTGTGGGGTTTGGATTGTTCTTTTTCCTCCACATCTTTCTTGTTTCTTTCTCTTCCATAGAGTGGGCTGCCCTCAGATCTCTATAATTGTCTTTCTCTTCCTTTTCTCACTCTTGCAATTTGCTTCCACAGTGAAACCATTCTGTTTCTAGACATGCTTTCTGGGCATTTAGGTTCTTTGACTTTAGGAAATCCCGCAAGGTTCTGTTTTGTCTCTTTTCTGTTACAGCCTCATAGTAACAGTCCCTGATGTGAAGAACATTATCCTCAAAATAAGGATTTCTTTTCCTTTCTTCATGATAACTTTCAGCTTGTTTGCTCTAGGGGCAAATTCTCCATTTATTCATTGTTTTCTGTGTGGAAATCTTTCTGTTTTCCAAGGTGTTGAGAGAGGCTGCCACATGAGTGTGTCTGAGGTACTGACCTTGCAGGTGCTGTGAACAAGTACTGTTAAAAGAGTACCTGGAATGGTCTTCTGGGAGAAGACTATCTCCTGATACAAAGTGAACGTTTATGGCACTTAGATATAAGTTGGTAGACTACAGTGTATGAGAGACACAATCACAGATCTTATAATATGCAGTTACACTGGGGGAGGAAAGTACTAGTGTGACTTTTCATCGTGATGTTGCTTGGTTCTGAATTTCATTGATGGTTAAAACCCAGATGCTTTGGATGGTGCTGTAGCTGTCAGTCTGCACTTGCTTCTTCCAGCTTCTCTGTTGTTCCTTCTCTTTGTGTATTACTTCTGCTTTACCTGCTTGCTGGCTAGTAGCGAATGTACTCACAGGGTGGTCAACCTAATTAATTACTGTTAATCCCCCAAAATTGGCTGCCAGAAGTTTTGTTGTCCTTGAAGCTCTCATACTGTGCGTGCTACTGTAGCTCTAGTGTGAGAGCCTAAGAGGCTGGATGTTTCCTGGCAAGTTTCCATGGAGAATCCCCTGGGCAGGTTTGAGGTAAAGAGGAAGAAAGGAAGGATGAATACAAACTTCAAATAGCATTGCTAGCCCCTGTAGTGAAATATCAGCACCTTGCTTTTTAGCAGAAGTTGTGGTTGAAGTGTTCTTGTGTAAACTGGAAAGTTGTGCCGGTGACCATAGGCCCTGTATAGGGCGGAAGGCTTCTGTCTGGTAGGAGCCGGCCTGTTTAACCCAAATATCCCAGCACAAAACTCAGCATATCTCACCCAAACCTCTTGCTGACAGGGATCACACATCTCTGTCAGCTTCATGCCCAGAATACCTTTGGTTTTGACAATTCAGAATTGTTTTGCTGTGTTTTGTTAGGGTCTTCCCCTTTGGCCTGCCTCTCTATCCCTGATACTCCAAGAGTTGCTGGGGAAAGTGCATGGCTGGCTTCAGAATTCCAAGTCATAACAACAGATAGGAGCAGACTTCAAAACTGATTGTGGACGGTGGCGACTGCCTTTCCTCCTCCTAGCATTCTGCCAGGAGTTGCTTGTGAATGCACAGGTACCAGGGTGAAATGGATACAGGCTTGGTCTAGTTTAGTTTATCCTCCACCCAGAGAGAGACAGATGCAGGAACAGGACATGTGTGAGTGCCCTCTCCCTGTTTCAAGTAGGAAGTGTTGGAGGGAGAGTAACAGAAAATAAATTAAGAGACCAAAATAAACATTGGGGAAGTATTGTGAAGTGTGTTATCTTAATCCTCACTGCACTGCTAAAATAGAGACAGGTCCGGGAATTTCATGGAGAGATTCCAGAAGTGTTGGAGGTTCATAAATCCCCACAGAACAGTGTGATGGGGCTGCCAAGAGCACAAAACGTGTTGCCTCAGAGACCCTGGTGGGGTGAAATGAGTCTAGAGCATCGGTCTCCCTTTGGGAGTGTGGAACATATTGCTTGGGCTTACTGGGGTGTTTGAAGCTACACTGACTGCTTTTTAAATTGGTGTTAAGCTATTAGTACAGTTTGGAAAAGGAGAAAATTACCCTTCATGGCTAGTGTTTAGGGAAATGTTTCTTCAAGATTGGGCAAGGTGGGCGGTAGTTTCTGTAATTTTATGTTCTGTTTTGTTCAGTGTTCGTGGTGATAAATGAAGTTTGCATATAAGAATTCTTTGGAAAATTATGAATATTATACAGCACTGAAACTACAGAGGGTAAGGCAGGCTTAACTTACGCTTATTTTATGGCTTCTTTCTTTTATTCTTGTCCTTTCTGCACAGTTTGGCACATGCAGTTGAAAGTTAATTTAGGTGTATTGGCTTCCATGGAAAATAGGAAGTTAGCAGAATGCTTTAATCTTAGCTCATCCTTCCCTCATTTCATGCAGGTTCTTGTTTTTGCCTGAGTCAAGACAGACACATAATTCCTTGGTTTCTCTTCCTTGTAACCCCTACATTCACTCTTTCTTTTCTTCTCTTGCAGAACGAGCCTCTGACTTCAGGTTATCATGGATACCCAGCAAGAGACAATCAAGTAAGAGTCTGATTGCAGTAAATGTGTGCGTGTGTCTCTGTGCGTTTATGGGTGTTTTATCCAACAGTTTCCCAGCTGTCTTATTATGGAGTGGAAATGGGTTTTGTTCTATTGTGGAATGCTTGCAGAGGTATATGTGGTAAGCTGAATCTTTCTTATGGCCTCCAGCAGTATGTGGCAATGTGCCTGGTAAGGGGTTGAACGTGATCTACATTACCAACAGCTCCAGAAATTCTTTATTCTTAAAAATGTCATAACTTAAAATCACTGTCATAAGCTCCCACTCTATCTCCTCAGTGTTAGTGAATGTACATGTTCAGTGCCAGTGCATGCTTGGCCCTGTTTTATACTTACTGCTGTATTTCCAGCATCTGGGGAGCAAAACAGCTCAGAGTTTTTGTGAGAGTCTGCTTTGCTGGTGGAGTTAGGGGGTAACGTGTCCCATTGGATTGCTTCTAGTATCTGTGAACTTGTCTTGCCTTCCTTTCAAGTTCCACAGGGCCCCTGGCCCTTGCTCTTATTCAGGATGTTCCCCTACAGCAGTAAAAATCACACTGTTCATTGTGTTACATCTGTAAGCATTCTCTTGCCTCCTAGCACAAGACAGAGAAATCCCAGTTGATGAATTTGTGTGTCGGAAGGAGGAGATGCTTTGGAACAAATGAAATTTAATGGTTTGTAAGGTACAACTGCCACACATTAAATCTCCCTGCTTAGAATGAAGTGGGTTTTTTTAGTGTTCTGCAGTGCTAATGCAAAGCAGAGTGTGAACCAGTGTAACAGGAAATTAATATGCACAGAAAATCAATAATGCAGCACACTTCAGAAATGAGCAAATAACAAAACCAGAATCAAATTCTTCAATACTCTCAGGTACTGCTATATAAAGAAAGTGATTTTCATCATATCTTGATGAGGCCTGGGTATATGTAGCAACAACTTAATGGGAAATGTTTTTATGAAGGAAGTGCAGCATAGTGCAGCCTCAGCAACTGAAGAGCACAAATCTTTGGTGCTGGTAACGTGTCTATGGGTTTCTACATAGGAGGAAATTATTCAGGATGTCTACTGGGATATATTAAACTGGTAACTAGTATGAATAAATATTACACACTGGGATGTTGGGAGAATTGGGTTTCTACTCAACCCAGGCTAAAATATGCTGGGTTGAGCGGCAGAGCCAGTCCCAGATCCTAAAAGCAGTTCATATCTGCTTTCAGCTTTTCCATTCTGGTGGCAACCTCTGCACCCAATTTTGCCCTTCACTGTACCTACCTATTTAGGGGTGTTTTCAAGTGTTTCATTTTGGTGACTACCAGCATGTCCTGCTTCACAGATTTCGTCCTTCTTCTCATCCCTTAATAACTCTTCTGATATGAAAGCCCAGGGCTGCTGTTGCTGGCAGGTCAGCAGATCAGTGGAGATGGGCACAGGAAGCTCTACAACAGCTAGGGTGTGAAATGAGAATTACAGCCTGGGTAGCCTTGGAGGGCTCTGTATGGGTGAACATAGGAGTAATGTATTTTAGCAAGTGTGCATATATATTTCAGATGGCAGGTATCTTTAGGGAGATTTCAGTTTAATTTGTGTGTTTTCATTTTAGCAAATACTTGTAGAAAATCTTTTTGGCCTGTCCTCACCCCCCCCCGCGCCCCCCCCTTGTTTTTTCTTTCTTTTTTTT
>JBAFWW010043563.1:0-51293 GCA_036873685.1 Agapornis canus
CCAGCCCCTCATTCCCCCCCCCTTCCCCGCTCATCCAGCCCCTAACGCGGCTCCTGCGGCTTTGCCCCTCGCCGCCCTTCGCTCGCCGCGCTCCGGGAGCGGGGCCCCGGGTGTCCCCGCATCCAGCATCGCCCTCCCGGCTCCGTGCGGAGCCCCTGGGGGGAAGGTCCCCACCCGTAGCCCCATTCTGAGGCCTGAGCCCCTATGGGGGGAGCTGCCTCCGGATGCGGCCTCCGCTCAGCATCCCCTCGGCTTGGGGAGGACGCACAGGATCCCCCCCATCCCTGCGCCCACCCTCGGCCTTGGAGCAGCCGGAGCCCCGCTTGGACCACCCCATCCATCCCTGCATCCCGGGGAGCGGCGGGGCCCTTCTGGAGGCCCCCAAATTGGGGCTGTGCTCTTTGTCTGCATTGTGGGGAGGGATAACCGGAGTTCTCTCGCTATCCCTGCCCCCCCCAGCCCTAGCTGCAGCGCTGGTACAGCCCTCTGCCCCCTCCCCCCACCTCTTCAGCATCCCGCTGCGAGGGATGGGGAGAAGTTGGAGGACGGAGTTTTTGGGGTGCATGGGGCGGCTTTGAGGCTCCAGCCTGACCCAGATGTTGGCAGCTGGGGTCGTGCTCCCACTTCCTTCCCTTGGGGGGGGGCTGAATTGAGGCTTCTCCCTGCCTGGGCACTGGGAATGGCTCATTCGGAAGCTTTCCCCGTTAAAAACCTGGGTGTTTCGTTCCCTTTCCCCCCCCTCCCCCATCCCTCCTGCCCAGCCAATGTGGGGGTGGGGAAGCTGGAATCCTGCTCCATGGCGGTGGCTGCGGATGCTCCGGGATGGAGCCTCCAAGTGTGAGGGCTGAGGGGATGCGTGTGAGCAGGGCATGGGGGCATGAGGGCAGCTTGGTCCTGGGAAGCTGCTGGCTTTCCATGCGCTGGGAATGATCCTTGGGGAGGGGGGGGGTGTCGGTTTGAGGGGTGCTGGTTGTGATGCTGCTGCTGTAGACACGTATCCGGACCTTGGGACACTGCAGCAATTCCACCCAGTGGGAGCCCATGACCCGTATGTCCTCGTTTCACACCGGGGTTCCTGCAGCCCCCCGTGGCCTTCAGAGGGGGGGCACAAAGCGTTCTGGCCGTGATTCCCTCCTGGCTTGAGAGGGAGGGGGCCTGGGAATGCTCTGCCGGAGATGTGCTGCTTTTCCGTCATTCCCAATGGATGCGAGGGGCAGCCTTGGGGTGATGATGGCGGCCGTGGGGAGCTCGTCCTCTGCCTGCAGCCCCATCTTTCCCTCTGGGAATGTTGTGTGTGGTGGATGGGAAGCGCCGGGAGCCGGAGCCAAACGGGCGCCGTTCCGGGTGCCATTTTCCATACGAGTTCCTTGTAAGGCCTCTGGGAATCTGGTTGTGGTCCCCATCTGTGGTGTGTGTGTGGAGAGCTCCCATCCTTACCTCCAGTGGGGTTTGAATCCAGCACCCACCAAGGGGCTACTTGACCCCTTTTGACGTGTCCCATCACTCCTATGGTGCCGTTCATCCCATGTGGAAGAACCTGGACCTATTGCAAAGCATTTACCCGGTTATATAAGCTCCTATGGATGGCTTGGACCAGGATCCAAGTACAAGTACAGTGAAGTGGGTCTTTTGCCATCAGAGGTGGGAATGTGGGTTTCTAATGACCAGAAGGGAGAGCAATTGCACGTTGCCGCACATTGAGCATGGATGGAGTTTCCTTCGCAGCTAAAGGAGGTGAACCTAGGCAGAAAGGAAAGGCAGGGAGGATGGGAGGGATGGAAACACCTCCTCCTGTTTGCTCATGGAACCAGGCTCCCACGTTAGCAATTGATGCTCCCTCTGGTTCAATGAGTGGGGAGCTGCTGGCCCTGGGACTCACCCAGGCACATGATTCCCATTCACTATTGATCCAAGGCATTGACATCAACAGAGGCACCAGCATCAAGCATTTACTGCTGTGCTCCAAGGTTTGGGTTCAAAGCAGGGGGAAGAGGATGTGGGAAAGCACAGGGAGGAGATGGCTTGTGCTGGGCCGGGGTTGGGGGGGAGAATCCAGTGGGATGCAGAAGTAAATCAGTGCTTGGGACTCTCCCCTTATGCCCTGTTATTGCAGTGCTGTGTAGCTGGGGAGTGAGCGGTGGTTTGGTGCTGAGGTGCATTAAGAGCCCTCTTTGACATCAGCTCGGCTCCAAACTGGCTTTTAACACTTAGGAAGGAGATGAAATAGTGTTGTAAAGGTAGGGCTGGGAGGCGATTTCTGGCATTGGGATTGGAGGGAGGGTACTTGAAAGTCTTTCCTGAAGGAGCCTGGTGTTATCCTTAGGGATACCTCATCCTTAGGCTGGTTGTGACCAACCTGAGTGATTTAATGTGGTTGAAGCCATGCAGTGTGAGATGGATTTCACCTACATGGGGAAGTACCTTGGGTACATGAGGTGGAGCATCAAACACTGCTGTTCCAATGGTGTTTCCAGCAAGGGATGAACCCATCTGGTGCAATCGGGAGCAGGGTGGTAAAGCTTGGACCACGAGGGGGGAGTTTTTCACCTCCCCTTTGCGTTTACCCCATTTGTGGCCCTACCATTTGGCTGCTCCATAAGGATGGCCTGGAATAAGTTACCTTGCCCCTGTCCTGTGGGTCTGAATGGATGGAGCAAGGAGTTTTGGTTAGCAGGAATAACGTGATCCCAGGGCTTTCCCAAGGGAAAGGCTCCCTTTTCATTGCTCAAAGTGGCCTCTTGCAGCCACACAGGAGGAGATGGCCGAGTTCTCCTGAAGGATTCCTTGCCCATGGACCATTTGCCGTGGGCTGAAGGCAGGAGGATTCCAAAGGGCTGCTCCTCCGTGCTGTGATTTCCTTCCTGCCCCAGCCTGGCGTGTTCCAATCAGGGCCGTGTGTGTCTGGGTGGGTTATATAAAGCTGCATCTAGAAGGGTTCTCTCTCAAAGACGTGCTGAGAGGGACTGAATCTTGCAAGTGAATGGAAGGAGAAATGTCTTAAAGCAGAGATATTGCCTCAAACCCGTGGTTTTGATTTATTGTCACAATCAGCTTGAATAATTGATCAGAATAGCTCAGAATGTGCTAAATGGGCTGCTGGGAACTGTTAGGAAATACAATTAAGTCTTAGCAATTGGGCACCTCAATGCAGCATCCTCTTCCCTGGTGTAAAATCAGTGGGACACATCAGTGTCAATGTGCAGGGATGCAGTTCTCCATCTGAATGGATGGAGGTGCAGCTGGAGATGTGGGATGCAGTTATCCATCACTCCAGCACAACCCCTTTACCTGATGGTGTGTCTTTGGATCAGTTTTCCAACCCTTTCTCTCCTTAGAGGTTGAAGATTCCCTTCGGAAAGTGCCCAAGTAAATCCCAGCCTTTATTCTTCCCAAGTCCTGTGTATCCCATCCTCAGTGGTAGAATAAAACTGGCTTTCTGCTTTAAAGCAGTTTGCCGTGAACCCATGGGATTCCATAGGCCACGTGTGCCATGTGGAAGTGTCTATTGATGAAGATGAGGATGAGCTCTAGAAGAGCCTGAGATCTACAGGATGAAGGTCGTTCAATACGTGTCCATTCAGGCAACGTGTGGATAAGGACTGATTCTAGTCAAGGTCTTTCAAGTGGCCTGGTTTGGGTTGGAAAGGACCTTAAGGCTCATCCAGTTTCATGGGCAGGGACCCCTTCCACTGGAGCAGGTTGCTCCGACCTGGCCTTGAGCACTGCCAGGGATGGGGCAGCTTCTCCACTCAACCCATTCCATGTCCCACCACCCTCCTCGGGAATAGCTTCCTCCCAAGATTCCATCTCCCCTCTGTCAGGTTAAACCCATTGCCCCTTGGCCTGTCCCTGCATCCCTTGTCCAAAGCCCCTCTTCAGCTTTCCTGTAGGCCTCTTTATGGTATTGAATGCACTATTTCATCCCCATCTTTTAGTTTGCATCCTGATTTTGTCCATTATCTTAAAGTGGGATAACTTACAAGGAAGTGAGCACAGACAGGAACTGAAAGCTCCAGGTCACTGTTGCCTATTGCTATTAAACAAGTATCAACCCTACAAGCAGATACCAAAGCAGTTGCTGGTTGTGTGCACCACGTGAGAACACGATGAGGAGCATGAGGCAGCCCTGATCCATCAGGATGAATCACAGCATCTCTTACTGGATGGATGCACAGGGTCTGGTGCAAACCCTCCCTGCTCTGCAGCTGGGTACCAGGGGCATGCTTGTTGGCTTTGGGTTGGTTGTTTGAATGGCCACGTAGCACATGAGGTGCTTGCTTCCCATTGCTGGTTGTGTCATTGGACACAGAGTCCAGGCACATCATTCCTGCCTTCATTTTCCCCCTTTTCTTGATGCTGTGTCCCTGAGCTACTTTGGTTTCTAAATTCAGGCCTTACATATTTATCTGTGCCATTCAATTAGACCACATCCCCAACGCTGCTCTGTAGCTTCACAGGATGTGGGGAATTTGGTAATTAAATGCATGCAAATGCTGCAAGAATAGAAGAAATTAATTTTCCTTAATATCAGCTGGTTATTCCGTGATGATTCCAGAGATAATGTGACCAAGAGGCTGGCTTTGCCCTCCCCTTCTTCCCATTCTTTCTGAGCCTTTCTTGTTACTACTCCAGGAGTACCTGGTTGAGTTCCTATCAATAGAATCCAAGCTGTGCACTTACATAGGAGCTATCCTTAAGGATTTTGTGGTTGGAGTTCCGCGTGTGTTGGAACACTTGAGGGTGAAGCAGAGCCCTCCCAGTGTGTAAATGGAAACGTCTGAGCTGGAATGAAGGAGGCACAAATATCACTTGGAAGGATGCTTTGCACTAGATGTGGCTTTGGAAGTACCCCAGATTCCATGTTAAAGGCAGGGATCTCCAGGTATTCTGGATTGGATTGAGTTTATTCATTAAGCATGGATTAATTATCCATTAAACATGGATTGAGTTTATTCACTGCAGCCCAGGGGAAGCTGTGACTTTCTGCTTCAGAGGCTGGATACAGCTTGTCCCAGCTCAGATTCCCAGAGCGTGCCTCTGCTTCTGGGATGTCTATGGCTTATGTGAGCTCTTCCCACATGGACACGGAGCTCTCCTCGATGCTGACACAGTCCCATTTTACCCTTTGGTCCCATAGCACAGTTACGATGGAATTTGGAAGTCTCTTCCAAAGACTGCAAATCCTCAGTGCCCCTTTGGATGCTCTGTGGGTGTTACCTTGGGAGATCCATCCTTATCCCTTACTTAAGGGACCTTGTCCCACGCTGGACCCTTCCCACCCCATCCACTCACCGCAGCCTTGCCTTCCCTCTGGAATCTGTTGGACTTTGGTGCTTGAGTTCCTCCCTGGAGTGCCAAAGCCGTGTCAGGGCTGGGTTGTATTCCAGCCTGCAGCACTGCAGTGCTGTTGCATCAGTGCAGGGCTCCTGTCATTCCTCTCTTGGCCTGCTCCTGGAGTGGGAAAAGAGGGCCCCGTGGCTCAGGGATTTGATGTGCTCCTGCTTGCTGAAGGGAGCAGAGTCGTGTCAAAGGCTTTGCAGGATGGAAGCTGTTCCTTGCCAGCATGAAGTGCCCTTATCACCTTGCATCTGATGCAGAGACCCTGGCTCCAGCCTGTGTGACTGTCAGGAATGGCTGTTGATAGGAGTCTTGTCAAACAATTTCATGCTTAGGGCTTGAGATGAATAGAAACCCTCATTGTTTCATATGTATATATATACACACACATATATATGTATGTGTATGAGTGAAAGGGTGGGATTTGGCTTCCCATAGCAGGGACATAGTGTGCTCAGAGGAGGAAGAGGTGAACCCACTGAGGTCTTGAACCTAAAGAAGCGTGCCGAGCACTACCCGTCACACTCATAACGTCCCGGAATGGGTTGGGATGAAGGGACCTGAAAGCTCATCCAGTTCCAAGGACAGGGCCACCTTCCACTAGAGCACGTTGCTCCAAGCTCCATCCAACCTGGCCTTGAACAGGGATGGGGCAGCCGCATCCTGTGCCAGTGTCCCACCACCCTTACAGGGAAGAGCTTCTTCCCATTCCAAGACTGAAGTCATGAAGGCAACTTCTCAACTGCAGTGATATCTGATGGGACACGAGGGGGCTCAGTGTTTTCCATGCATGCTGCCTACAGAACAGTGGGTTGATACGGTTGCTTTGCAGAATAGTTCCACAGACTGGTTTGGGTTGGGAAGGACCTTAAAATCATCCAGTTCCAACCCATTACACAGGCAGGGAAGAATGGGACATATCCCACTATGTCAGAAGTGGGATAGAGAATAGGATCAGACTTTGCAGTCAGGAGATGCCCAAATCGGGTTGGAGATCCAGGGCTGTGCGATGCTTCTGCTTGGGCCATACAACCAGGGGCAGGGATGGGTAAGGATGGGGAGGGACGAGTGGGTTCTCCCAGTGTCCATCACTTGGTCCATGGGGTGAGGCCCAGAAGGCTGGAGCTGCTCTGTGTCCTTGCCGTGCCTGACCTCGCTGTGCCTTTGCTCTTTACCCCCCTGCAGAGCTGACCTGTCCGGGTGCAACAGAGCAAAAGAAGCTGCTGCAGGATGAAAAGATGGCAGCGAAGCTGCTCGCACCACCAGGCCCCGAGAGCTTCAAACCCTTCACGCCTGAGTCCCTGGCCAACATCGAGAAGCACATCGCCGAGCTGAAGAAGAAGCAGCGCTCCAAGCAGGACAGCAGCCACCGGGATGACGACGAAGACAGCAAACCCAAACCCAACAGTGACCTCGAGGCGGGGAAGAACTTGCCTTTCATCTACGGGGACATCCCAAAAGGCCTGGTTGCTGTACCCCTGGAGGACTTTGACCCTTATTATATGACCCAGAAAGTGAGTGGGAAGAAGGAAGGTGCTGAACTTCCTTTTGCTTTAGGGAATGGCAGGTTTTGGGTATGGTGTGAGAAGACAAAGAGCAGAGGCTATCAATGGGGCTTGTTGTTTTCCCTGTTTGCCTTTGGGGTTTAATAGGGATGCTATGGTCCTGCTTGGATGGAGTTGGGAGAGCAAGGGCTGGCAACTGAATGTAGCTAAAGTTGTGCTGAGGTGCCAATATTAACCATAAGGGCAAGAAGAAGGTGTAATGGTCTGAAGGGTGTGTTTGATTTACTCACATGGAATTTGATGGGTATGAAGCAATGAGGACTGAAACCCCAATGGGGTTATAACTGCCTTTCATCGCCATCAGTTTGATTTCAGACATGTATTGTCTATAGTACTAAGCAGGAGGCATTTAGGGGTGCCAAGGTGCAATAAGGAATGGAGTGTGTGGATGGTGTGAGGAAAGGGGTGAGTAAGCAAACCCTGTGCTGGAAACAGAGGGGAGGGATCTTCTATGGGGAAGGAAGAAAGAGCACAGACACTGATTTTCATAGAAGGCCAAAGGGTTTAAACCTGGGGCTCTTTTTTACTGCTTTGTGCCTTGTTTCTTTGCTAGATACTGAGTTTGAGTGAGCAGAGATGGTTACCACCTATACCTCAGTGCCGATGGAGAGCCTGGATGTGACCCTTGTTGTAATGTGACCACTCCAAACTGGAGTTGTCATGGACAGCAAGGCTTTGTGTTGGCCTTGTTGCACTCAACCAAAGCCATTGGATGGTAGAGGATGCTGCTGCACATCCAAGCAGGAGCGGTTGGTACCCATGTACCTGCAGGGACATGTCTGTGGGAGGCTTGAGCTCCTTCAGGCTATGGCAGGAGAGTACTGAAGGCTGTGGGCACTGTTGGGTGTCTTGGTGTCCACCAGCAGTAGGCAGGGGGGACCCAAGCAGCTCCCAGCTTCCTCCCAACATGACGCTAGGGAGAAATCCTTTGCTTTTAGGGAAAACCAAGCTCCATTCCCAATCCTGGAGCCTCTGCTTGCTCCATTGTCCCTGTGTGCAGAGCTGGAGCTGCTGCAGATGGAGGGGAACGTTCCGGAGATGGGAGACGGAGCTCAAAGAGCTTTGCTCTTCCCATGAACACCAGAACTGGCTCAGTTCCTTTCGCATCCACTTGAGTGTGGGGATAGCTTCGGGCTGCGCTGCTGCTTTGCTTCCAACCAGGCCTTTGTTTGTGAAGGCCATTAAAAAGAGCCCTTTGGAATCCTTGGGAATCGCGAGGCTGCTGGGATCGCGGGAAGTTTCCCAGGAGTTTCCTTGGTTTTCCTCTCCAGGTCTTTTCCTTTACAGCAGCAGCGCTCAGGGAGGAGCAAATGAGCTGCTGGCTTTGCCTTGCAGGAGGACGCAGTGATCTTGGGTTTGCCACGGGAGCTGAAACTGCATCCTCATGGAGAAGCTGAGCATTCCAGTGGCCTCTTAACTGATATTGAAAGGAGAAACAGCGCGACCTAGAAACACAGCCGTGGCACAGGGACCCAGAATTCCCAGCCCTGCGAGCCTTTTGTCCAAGCTGCTTCCCTTTTCCCTGCCGTTTCATGTAGCAGAGTGGGAGTAATGCCTCGTAGGAGCATCAGTATAGGCCCTTCGCTCACAGGTAGCAGGTTTTGGGGGTAATTCAGCTCCTTTTTGTCTTTGTGAGAGAACATTCTTTGGTTTACAAATAGGAAGTCCAATTCCTGTGGAAACCATCCCATGAACTTCCCTGTTCTTGTGCAAGCAAAGCTCAGGCTGCCTCGGATGTAGGAGCGTCCCTAGCAATGAAGGCAAAGCAGATGCTTGCCTCAGTCTGCAGTGATTGCTTAAGCAAGAGGTAGGATCTGGTCCATCCTGGACCATTATTAGGGTTTCTATCTCCTGATGTTTTCCCATCTTTTAGACCTCTTTTCCATTTATGGCCTTAGTTATCTCTCCCACTAAACACCCTGTTCTTTCCCATTGGATGTGACCTCTGCCGCGTTGTGGTCCTTAAGTAACTTCCATTTCACTCAGCATGAACCTCATAGAGAAGAGGGGAAAGGGGTCAAGGCTCCTTCAATGGCTCCATTTAGGAGGTCCCCGAGTTTTCTGGGAGTAGGGATCATACGGAAGCCCATTGAGTTCAATGGGGAAACCAACCCTGCAGCTGCAGGGGGCTGGCTGTACCTCTGTGAGCTTGCCGAGGAGCACCTGAGGATCCTTCTAGAGCCTTTGTGCCAATGACTTGCAACTTCATCAAGTCACGTGCAGCAGGGATTGGAAATGGGCCCTCGGGTCTGGAATGTCACCTTGGCTCCGTGGCCCTGGGAGAATCCCAGGGATGTGAGACCCAGCCTGGGAGAGGCATGGCTGGCTCTAACATGTGCTTCTGCAGGGCTAGGTAATGGCCCTGCAAGGTCGCAGGCTTGGCAGAGCAGTGGAGTCATTGAAACAGAGGGAGGATTTGGGACCACGTCAAAACTGAGCCTTTAATTCTTATTTCCAAAAGCTTTCCCCAGGTTTTCCATGTTTAACGGTGTTTTTCCTTCCGCTCCATCCCTCCGGTAGGCTTCAAAGGAGCAGGAAAGTGAGCATGCCCTTCCTAGAAAAAGAAAGGAGAGCTTGATCCCTGCCACTCACCTTCTGCAGCCCTTCGTGGGTGTCAGATGTGCAATGGAGACGGGAGGGACCGGTGCTGCCTGCATCCAGCCCCAGGTGCTGCCGTAGCGCATCCCGCTTCCTGCTGGGCTCGGGATACACGAGCGTGGCACGGAGCAGGAGGCGAGAGAGGCTCTGCTGCAGTCACCTAAATAGCTGCAGCCCACTGGTGCTGAGTGGAAGGGAGGAGAATCATTTCCGCCTCAGAGGCAGCATGAATCCCCTTCCAGAGGCAGCTTGCGCTGTCGTTGACACAGACACCCAGCTCTGCTGCTCCGTGTTCCACATGGAGCAGTGTCTGTTTTTGCAGATCCATCTTTCAGGAATCCTTAAGTTGATGCATTTCAGTAGATGGCAAGGGTATTTTTTTGTTTCCTGCATTGAAAGGAGGTTAAACCCAGAGCAAAACGTGGCAGATTCTTTCCTTCGTAACGAATAGAGGTGAGGAATAAATCAGTTCCCTTTGGAGGGATTGGATAATAAATACGGAGTGCTGTGATTTCCCTATTAGGAATTACACCTCGAGGATTCGGGAGCTGGGTTTGCTCCGTTCCCTTCTCCTTCAGCCTCCAGGGTGGCAGAATTCCCTGCAAGAGGAATGTTGAAAATAGCTCTGTTCAAGGAACTTGCTCAGGGTGTCATCGGAAAGGCATCGCTCTCCCCTGCTCAACACTGGGGCTGAGGCAGCCGTGTTCCTGCTGGAGAAATGTGCTTCCATATGTTCTTAGGCTGCTCAGAAAGCTGTTTTCTCCTGCAGGCTGCTGCCCACTCCTCCTCACTTCCCAGCCGTTGCAGGAAGGCTCAATGTGGAACCTGCAGGCAGGGGTATTTTAAACCTCCCCATCCCTGGGATGCTCTTTGCCATCGCTTTGCTCACGCTCCCCAGCACGGCCTCAACGCGCTGCTTGGCGATGGGTTTAGAGATGGCTTCTCTTGAGTGATCTTCCTGTAGGAGAGCAGGTTCGGAGGTTGCTGTGAAGCCAACTTCTACCTAAAGTGGACAAAGAACCTTCAATGACCAATGGAGGCTTTGGGAAGTTTGGGCTTTCTCCCTTTCTCTGGGTCTCACCTTCCTCTGGGTTTCAAGCTTTGCCTCAGTGGATCTTCAAAGGCCTTAAGGATGCTCTTGGCCCTGGACCAGCAAACATCTTAAGAGCACGCAGCCATTTTGCAAGGAAGTTTTAATGTCAGCAGCAGAAAGACAAAGTGAAGAGAAAGGGGTTCAGGTGCCAAAAGCTCCTTGGCTTTTGTGCTTTCCCTTCTATTGACGAGGAGCAGAGATTTACCCAGGGTTTAGAGGATGCAGAGGGACCGGAGCGGAATCGATTAGAGCACTGGGATGGGCAGCACCTTCTTTGTATGAGAGGCCCCATTGTGATGGGCTTTAGAGGCAGGAATCATCTCAATAAGCATGGGCTAAAGAGGGCAAGATGGGAAGAACAGGGAAGAGGAAACAAGGAGCTGTGTTATGGTCATGTAATAGGTGAAGGACTAAGCAGGATGTTTATGCAGTTGCATGATGAAGCAGCACCAGGAACTGAGCTGCTGCATGGTCCAGCTCACTTTGTGCCCATGTAATGGTCAGCCCTAATTTCACTGGGAGAGGTCAGTATTGAGCTGTGGACACAACTGAAGCCCAGGAGCATCCCTGTGTGATGGGGCTCCTGCTCCAAAGCAAAGGGCACAGGGAATGAAGGTATATCCGTGATCTGTGAGTGCCGGGAAGTTTGCAGGAGCTGGGGCTGGTTCTTCACATTGAGTGTCCCTTGCCCACTCTGTAGAAGAGCTTAGGAGCATCTTGTTCCATGCCAAGGTAATCTGGTCATTAATTCTTGATGCTGCAGTTGAAGAGCTGCCTTCGGAGTGCTTTAGCTGGGGATGCACTAGTGGTTCTGCTAACGAAGGCTTCACATGCGGCGCCGGACCGCAAGCGGATGTTGATTTCCTTTGCTGCTCCATGGTCTCAGTTAGCCCAAAATGAGCTAACCCCCCCTCCTCGTTCCCCTTTGCTAGGAGGGAAATGATGGATTCCCTAAGAGCCGCTCTCCTGGGGAAGCCCTCATGGATTCCCTCCCATTGGGAGGCTCCAGGCTGTGCCCAAGGGTGGGCTGGATTTGCTTCTGCCCCTGCCATGCTCTTGGGCTTCATCCTGCCTTGCTGCGGCATCCCAGAGGCAGTGGACGGTGGGGAAGGGTTTTCAGTGCCCCTGAGCTGCTTTTGCTCCTTCCAGTCGACTGGAACTGGGAATGCTGGTAGTAAGCAGCCCCAGTTCTAATTCTGCCCCTCCACATTGGCTGCTTTGGTTGGCTCCGTACTCGTGCTGCTGGTGGGGAGATGGAGCAGCAGGTCTGGGCTTGAAGGCTGGAGATGGGGTCAATTCTGCCTCACGTTTACGTCACTCATTTCTCTATAAAGTAACATACCTTTATGTAATATAGATAAGGATAAAGTAATAAACCTTAACATCTCACTCATTAAAGGCAGGGCGAGCACATGATTATGACTGGAGTTGATGCACCAGTATGGAATGTGCTCATATTCCCAGTGATGGGTGTCTGACCTGTATGTATCTGGTGGTGGGGACGTGTTCTCATTGCGTACCTGCTTCCTTGCAGGTGTGATGCTGTCCTGTTTGGTGCCTGGGAAGGAGAATTGAGCTGCATGAACCCTGTGCCATAGAGGTGGTTTTGTGCCCTGGGCAGTGGCATAGAGCTGGGATTCAGTTCTTCTCCTGGATTTGTGGTTCTGTTGCTTTGGGAGATAGGAATAACGGTTCCTTTGGAAAATGGGTGTTCTCGGATGGGAAGTTTGGCTTCTGCTCCAAGGCTCTAGGGATGGATGGGTTGGAGCAGAACTGCTAGATGCACTAGTAGGGATGTTTTACCCTAATGGGATCTTCATAAAGGAGATGGTGCTTTAAGAAAGGCAGCAAATGCTATTTTTATACCAGGGGGATAATGAACGCTTTGATTTTCCTGCATTAACTCTCTCTTTCTCTTTCTCTCTTTGTTTCTCTGCAGACCTTTGTAGTACTAAACAGAGGGAAAACACTCTTCCGATTTAGTGCCACACCTGCCTTGTACATTTTAAGTCCTTTTAATCTGTTTAGAAGAATAGCTATTAAAATTTTGATACATTCATATCCTTTTGATTGCTATTCCTGCCTTGCTGCAGGCACTGAACCAGCCTCTTGCTGCTCGTCTGATGGTGGGGATGGGTTTGTGTTGTGCATGTGCCCTCAGAGCATTGAAAAGCATGGTCCTATAGGCACATCCAAGCAAGTCAATTCCTTCCTTTTCCCTGCTCTTTTGCACCTATCTGTGTCCATGTGTTGTGACCAAACATCAGTCAGTATTGGAGCAACTGTGATTTATGCTTTACACGAGGAGGAGTTGAGCTTTAGCTCCTGAAATGCTTCAAGAGCCAAAGGTTCCTTGTATGGAAAGAGATGCTGACTAATTCCTTGCTCTTTTGGCATCTCGAACATCCCTCTAATGGTGAGGCTATTCCAGAATGCTCCCCTGCAAGGCTTTAGACAGCTTGGGGATAGATAGGGAAGAGATGGGAAACGTCATCTGCATATGTTAGGAGGAGAGGGGGGAGGAAAAAGGTGGGCTATTGAAGGAGCTGCTTCCCTGGTTAGTTATTTATTCATAGAATGTGGCTCCGAAATGGAATGCATGTGTTGGGTTAGAGGCTTCTCCCTTCCTGTGTCTCATACAAGGCAAAAGCTTTTCCATCTTCCCAAAGTCCATTTGGGATCTGAGGCTGGGAACGTTTTCTTTGGCTTCTGTCTTGTTCCTCCCCTCTGGATGTTATGGGATGCAGCTGGGAGATGCAGCTCTGTCAGGTTGATGCTGGCATGTGGGTCTTGAGATCCATTGAATCTGCTTCCACAGTTTGGGAAGTCCAACGGCTTGGATCCACCCCATTCTGCTGATAATTCCATAGTTAACCTGCACTCAGGCTGCTAATGCTGAGGTTGAGCTGTGCTTGCAGTGCTCCTCACCGGATCCTGAGCACACACAGGGAGCAGAGATGTTCGGAAAGGTCCCTAAGATCTCCTCCAAGCTAACTCATGGGTGTCCATGGGTTTCAATGCTGCTTTCCAGTTGGATATATTACTGATGTTCCTGGATAGAGGGAATTATCTGGGGAGACATTGCCATTCAGGCATGCGATTTGGGAATTGCTAAGACATGCCAGAGAATAGGAAATGAATTGAATGGTGACATGAAAACACCCTTTGTGTATAGGCACCCCCATCTTATGTCCCATGAGCATCTTTGTAGCCCCCCTCAACTGGGAATGGTTGAGTTTCCTTGCCAGAAGCGATGCTTAGGCAGCCGTAAGCTGATGGAAAGAGCCATGCTGGTGTCCCATTGATCCTTGACTTTGGTCTACAGTATTTAGCATGATCATTATGTGCACTATTTTGACCAACTGTGTATTCATGACTTTTAGTAACCCACCCGAATGGTCAAAGAATGTGGAGTAAGTAAAAGCTTCTTCTCTTCTAGTAACAAACCCGCTCCCCCCAGCCACCCATCACCTTTTCCAGCTGCTTTGCTTAGACCCCGGTGGCTGGAGCTCCTCTTTTGTCCCCACTGAACTGGCATTTCGACCCCCTCCCTCCCACAGGTACACGTTCACTGGCATTTATACATTCGAATCCCTTGTGAAAATCATTGCGAGAGGTTTCTGTATAGACGGCTTCACTTTCCTGCGGGATCCATGGAACTGGCTGGATTTCAGCGTCATCATGATGGCGTAAGTCGTGTTCTCAGCTTGCTCCAGCAGTCTGTGGCATGGGGAAGGGGATGGGGGCGAGGGGAGGCGGGGAAGGAAACAATAAGGAAAGCTTCAATTCATTCTGTCAAGGAAAGCTTTGCCTGGCGTGGAGCCGCAGACCTAAACCACAGAGTCAGGGATGCTGCAAAGTACGTGTTGAAACCTGCCTTTGGGAATAAAAGGCTTCAGGATAGTCCCTGGCATTTTAAGGTGCTCCCGTGCCCCAGTGGCAGCTTGTCCTGTTCAGCAGAGGACTCAGAGCCGAGCATCCCATCTCCAGCTCCTTCCCCCCTTGGCCTTGTGTGGTCAGAGGTCCCAGGCTGTGATTTGAGGTTGAGTAATTATTAACCCCTTTCCAATGAGCTGGAAAAGGAGACGCTTTCTTTTCCTTCCTCATTCTCTTCTCTTGTGCCAGCTCAGCTTACATTGATTACGGGGATTCATGGGGATGGCTGGAAGCTGCACCAGGAGATGCTCCCTAGAGTTTCCCTGCATTGATGATTGTGTTGGCTCAGTAGGGAAGCCCTGTGGATGGCCCTGGTGGGCTGAGGCACTCATGAAAGAGAACGCTGCATCCCCTTTTACAGCTGTTAGTGGGATACTGCATGTGTGCCTGTTGGGACAGCAGGAAAGCTCAGGAGCCTTTAATCACAGCAAATACCTTTTTTTGGGGCTGGATTCTGCCCCCAAAGCTGTTGATTTCCCAGAGTTTCTGCTCTTTTCTCCATGCCTTTTGGTTTGTAATTAAACCACATGTGAGGAGTTGCCCATTGTGCACAAAAGGCGCTCCCCGAGCTGTTAGTTTCCCTTGGGAAGAGGTGGGTATCTCCTGTGATTGTGTGGGGGAAGCTCCCAGTGCTGTGCACGCACTGGGTGCAGCCTCTGCGTTGGGTATTGCCTTTGTTTCTCTAGAGGTGAACAAGGAGCAGCTTTAAATGCATTGGTCTTAAACGTGAAAGCTCCCACTGATCTGACTCCGGAACCTCCTCATTGCCATTATTGCCAACAGGCTTCAAATCCAATCTCTTTCTGTGTCAAGGGCCGGAACAAGCTTATGTGTTACTTAAATCCCACTAAAGGGGGTCTGAGTTCTATGAAGCACCCAGGGGAGGCTCAAATATTGGGCATTTCTTTGCCTTTTCATCCCGTTTCTCCCCAGACAGCACAGAGGGAATGGTCTGCTCTGAGTTAGCAACTATCACCCTGTTACCTTTGCAGGAAGCATCCTATCCTCTGTGTATTTATCCCTCTGTAAAAGGGGGATGGTCCTACCTGTGCCTCACACACAGGTAGGGAAGCATAAAGGGTGAGACTGAAGGATGCTCCTCAAAGCAACAGACGCTGATGCTTTCTGAAACACAAAGTGCACTCGGGAGCACTGAAGTGAGGCGATGCCACCAAATCCCCTCCCAGCTTTAAGCTTTCCAATGCCCTTCTCCTCTAGAGACAGCACTAAATCCTCGAGTCCTGTATAGATGAGGCTGCAGGTGCCACCCCATCCACCCAGACGAGCCGCTGGCAGCGTGGAGGCTCTCCCTTTGCGATGCTCCCTTCGAAAGCCCTTGCAATGCTTGTTTCCTACACTGGGAACTAAAGAAGCGACCCCAACGGTGCCATTAACTCTGGTTTAATTCTGCAGGTATATAACAGAGTTTGTAAACCTAGGCAATGTTTCAGCTCTGCGCACTTTCAGGGTTCTGAGAGCTTTGAAAACTATATCTGTTATCCCAGGTAAGGCGGCCTCCGCTCGGTGTTAGCTGTTGGGTACAGGCCCCCTGTGAGTGCTGTATGGCTTTGTCTGTAGTAGGTGTTCTTGGCGGGTTGTGTGTGTATTGTGATGGTGTTTCCTGTGTGTGACCTCCCTCCTTGCAGATATGTCACAGAGTTTGTGGACCTGGGGAATGTCTCAGCCTTGAGAACTTTCAGAGTTCTCCGAGCTTTGAAAACTATCTCTGTTATTCCAGGTGAGAACCGTTGCAGCATCCAAAGCGGGGCCCTTGGCCGCACCTCCCCTCCCGTCCTGCATCGCTTGGCGCTGGGATGTGTCTGATGGGCTTTGCAGGCTGGGTCAATGGAGGCTTTGGGAATTGAGGCTTCTGGGCCATCAAAGGGGGCAGAAGTCCGCTCTTTCCATTCTTTATCCCTTTATCCGCTCTTTGCCTAAAGTTCAGTTCCAGATGGCTGAAGAATGGGGATATCCTTCCTCCTTAGGATAAAGAGTTTCTCACTCAGGAAGTCACCCCATCATGGCCACTGTTTCTAGGACTGTTCTAAAGCCTAACCCTAAAACCTAAACCCAAAACCTGCTCTAAAACCTAAACCCTAAAACCTGCTCTAAAACCTAAACCCTAAAACCTGCTCTAAAACCTAAACCCAAACCCTGTTCTAAAACCTAAACCCAAAACCTGTTCATATTCCTAAGAATAAGCTGAGAGCAAACTCCAGCAAAGCTTAAAACCTGCCTGCCTGAGGCCACTTCAGTTCCTTGGAGTCAGATGGGATCTGAGGCAGGTAATGGCAATAAGTTTCCCTCCCCGACCTGTCTCACCCCATAGGACCCCTTGATGAGTTCTGCTCTTCTGTCTCTGTGTTCCCTAATGCAGTAAGTGATAATGGTTTGCTTTCTCAGCCTCCACTTCCCAGAAAAGAGGCTATGGGATTGTAGGGGTCCATCACTGTTGTCCCCATTCCAGACTGCCAAGCCCATCAGATGTACATGGCTGTTGTGCATGATGTTCTTAAGTGGCATCTGCTTTCCTTGCACCCAATGAGAGTCATGCAAGACTATGTTCTTACTTAGCATTCCTTAATGTTTGCCAACAGTAAAGAGCACGGGGTATGTGGGGAATTGCTGTTAGCAGCGCACTCAGGGGATCTGAAGTGCAGCTGTGGTTCTGTCGGCCTGCTGCAGGTATTAACTGCCTTGCTCAAGGAACAGCATCGATGTTAAGTTCTATGTGTGGTTTGCTTTCAGACTGGTAGCAAAGTGAAAACTGTGCAGCTTTAACGAGCTGGGTGCTAAGCATGCCTTGTCTTCCTATGGAAAGGAGCAGGATAGTTCTGTTCAGGATCATTCCCTCCATCCAATGGAAAACCAATGGAGCTATCCTTTTATTTCAAATGACAGCAAGGGAAGGGGATTTGAGCCCTTCTTAAGTGCGGTGCAGCCGCATCTTCTACTACAGGCTTGATTTATGGGGTTCCCCATCTGCTTCAGCAAGTGGAATAGAATGGGATTGTAACATTGGGGTTACAATGAACGTTAACCACATCTTCTGTCTGTAACTGGGATTATCCTCAGTGTGGTTTACAGGCAAGAGATTCCATGCAGGTAGAGGGTCTGCATGGATTCCTGTGACAGGAGCAGGCTGTGGCACCTACGAGCTAAAACATCACACTGCTGCTGTGGCTTGGTAGGACATATTGAACTCTGGTGTTCTAAAGGGATGTGGTCATTGGCATAAATGAGTTGGGATTTCAGTTGCCTGATGCCATCAGTCTCCAGCGCCTGTGACATTCAATAGGACCCAGTGGTGATGCAGACCTGCAGAACACAGAGGCCATTGCTTCCACTGGGAGCTGCTGGAGTTGTGTTTGTGCTGTGACTGGACTGGGAACACTCCTACTGCCAATTGAGCATCGTGATTCCAAGCCCCTTTCTCCTCCTGTGCCTATGAGAGAACAGCACACAAAGCAGAGAGCCCCGGTTGCTGCTGTGAACGGCTGCATGGTGCATATTTGAGTGATGGAGATGAGCATGCAAACAGTGTTGGAATGGGTATTTGTCTGCCAGAACTAACACCAAAAACCTGCTTGGTGCTGGAGTAGGGCTTTGGCACTGCTTGAAAACGCTGGAGATTGGAATGAAAGCCATTTAAAACACTGTTCCTCCATAAGAATTCCTTTTGAAGCTTGGTGTTCCTGATCCGGATACCATAGAAAGGCTTCTTGTCAAAGGTTTGCTGCTGAATGCCAGAGACTTGGAACTGACTGGCCCCAAACTCAGCCTCCTTCACTGCTCAGTTCCAAATGCAAGATTAACATCAGAAAAGCTGTTTAAATACTCTATGGTCTCTGCACCCAGAGTTCTTGCTTGCTGAGCTCTGTCTCCTGAAGCCTTTGTGCCGTGTTCTTCCCCCACTTCATGGATGGTTCCTCTTCCAGACCAGCCTGGTTTGCAAAACTGGCAGAATCCTTGACTTAGGCCTGAGCTTCCTTTTAGTATTGAGCCATTCATGATCTTTTGGAGCTATTCATGAGCCTGATGGCCTTGGTAGAACCCAAAGAGCCAGCGCTGAGGGTGAAACCCTGCCCCATCAAACCCCATCATCTAAGTGAAGGATGTGGCTCCTGCAGGGGAAGGGGAAAGTGCTGGAACACTTGAGTTAAGCAGCAGGAACTTAAGATGGGGAAAGTATTTGCTCTTTGTGTGGTGTTTTAGCTTGTGCCAGGCTTACACAGAACTCAACGTGTCCATGGAGAGCTTTGTAGCAGCGTGTCTTAATCGAACACCTCGGTTTAGACGAGCCCTTGCTTTCATGGCAGGGCCTCCTGAGGATGCTTTGCATCCCCTGCTGCAAGGCCCGCATGTGCTCAGGGAGGAACGTTTGTTCTAACAGTTGCCAGTTCACCAGGGAGCTTGGGCCATCCATCATCCCTATTGCACCGGGTGGGCCAGGCTGGTGGCTCCCAGGGACCAGTCCGTTCATAGCATCCCTCTTTCGCCACCGCGCCGCGGTCATCGGGGACCGTGAGGATGCGATTTCTCCCTGTCTCCCCCAGGAGTCATTCCCAGTCTTGTGTTCTCCTCTGCAGGACTGAAGACCATCGTGGGTGCCCTCATCCAGTCCGTGAAGAAGCTGTCGGATGTCATGATCTTGACGGTGTTTTGTCTCAGTGTCTTTGCCCTCATCGGCCTGCAGCTCTTTATGGGCAATTTGAGGAACAAGTGTGTGATCTGGCCCATCAATGTCAATGAGACGTTCCTGGATAACGGCTCGAGGGGCTTTGACTGGGAGGAATACACCAACAATATGTGTAGGTATCTCTGCGCAGTGGCAACCCCTTGCTCAGCTCTGATTCAGTAGAGCCCTGGCTTTGTTGAGGTGTTTCTGGTCAGGTTCAGTCAAGGCGGTCCTTTGGGGCTGTGGAGGGTTTTAAGGTGTTGCTGTGTGTTGAGCTCTCTCCCGGCTCTTTGTGTGCATGTAATCTTCTCTTTTTATCTCCTTCAGCTAATTTTTACATCATTCCTGGTGCTCCTGACCCTTTGCTCTGTGGTAACAGCTCGGATGCAGGGTGAGTGATGAGCTTTAAGTGAAGACTGCTTACCATTGATGGCAAAGCCTTTGGGATGGTTCCTGCTGCTTCCTTTGTTGGTCCTGGTGTTACTCCACATGTCAAGTATTTCACATTTCTCAAGCTAACTGCATTCATCCATTGTTACTACATGACTAATAGGATGTAAGCTGACATGTTTCAGGTCTATGTCTAGTGATGATGACTTAGTGGCATTATTTCCCTCTGAATCCGATTGGAATCATCACGGGGTTCAGCTATGGAAACCTCTGTGTGCTCTTTCAGGGCCTCCCATTGCCACATCTTGTTTCCATATCCTTGTCTGCTCTTCTTACTTGACATGGAAAGCAAAGTGCGTGCCATGTGTTGGGGACATGTATAGCATAACATAAGCATGAATAACGTGCATGTTCTCACCTTGCTCTGTTCCTTTTCCTGCCTTCATGCCCTCCTGTTGTGTCCTCCACAGCCAATGTCCAGAGGGTTACACGTGCATGAAGGCAGGCCGGAACCCCAACTACGGTTACACAAGCTTTGATACCTTCAGCTGGGCTTTCCTGGCTTTATTTCGCCTTATGACTCAGGACTTCTGGGAGAACCTCTATCAGTTGGTAAGAACCCTTGGCTTTGGTGTTATACACGATGGGAAGTGGGGAACAACACAAGGAAGAGCCTTGGGTGGCACGGTCTAATGTGAGGCATCCCTGCGCATGGAACCGGATGATCTTAAGGTTCTTTCCAACCCAGACCAGCCTGTGGTTCTGTTCAGAGCTCAGCTCTGCTTGCAGGAGGTGCTTTGGAGGGCAGAATGTTGCCTGGGTATCTGAGGCTGCTTTGGGGACCTCGCCAAAACGGCTTCTGTTCTGTTTGCTGTGGTTTGAAGGGAGTCAAAGCGTGGAGTTTCACGCTGCGCATCCAAATCCCGTCCAGTTTGCAGCCATTGGGTGTTCCCTGAAGAAGAGGGATGTCCCCTTTGGTGGCTCTGCTGATGAATGGGCAGTGTCTTCATGCTGGGACGTTGAACGTTCGGCACTGCTTGGAAGCATTCAGGTCAAGGAAGTCAGGATCAGTTCATGTACCCGGTGTCACTCTGAAACTCGCTTTCCCCTTCCCTTTCCTCTCCCCTCTCTGCCATTGCTCTCTGTACCAGACCTTGCGAGCAGCAGGAAAAACCTACATGATCTTCTTTGTCTTGGTGATCTTTGTGGGCTCCTTCTACCTGGTGAATCTCATCCTGGCTGTGGTGGCTATGGCTTATGAGGAGCAGAACCAGGCCACGCTGGAGGAGGCAGAGCAGAAGGAGGCAGAGTTTAAGGCCATGTTAGAACAGCTGAAGAAGCAGCAGGAAGAAGCCCAGGTGAGTGCTTTGGTTGTGCAAGGGTCTGTTTCCAGCTGTATTTGGCTCCTATTACAGTGTGTAATGAAAGGATGCAGCAGTGCCCTGGCATCACATCCTCTGTTGGCTGGGGCTTACATAGAGCACGATTCCCTGCTCCTGCTTGATTATCTTGGATTATGTGCAAGCTTCTTGTGTTGATTTATACTGGAAAATGCCCTTCTATTAAGGGACATAGAAATGTTCCCACTCAAGTGTGAGACTGTCTTTGCAAGATAAGTTCATCTTTGATCCTTTCTTGTAAGGGACTGAGACAGGTTTTAATGCCTGCCAAAGCAGACTGTAAAAGGTCCTGGTTGCAGGTTCCTTCTAAGAGAAGGAGTGAGCATCCCAATCCCACCCCAAAGACTTGTGGTTCCGTGCATGAAGCCCCACTGGGTTTTAAAGCAGAACTATTAACCACGGTCATCTCTTGCCTACACCCTCAGGCTGCTGCTATGGTCACTTCGGCAGGGACGGTCTCTGAAGATGCTGTGGAGGATGATGGTGGAGGGGTGAGGATGTCCCGGAGCTCTTCGGAGCTTTCCAAGCTCAGTTCCAAGAGTGCCAAGGAGCGCCGGAACAGGAGGAAGAAACGAAAGGACAAAGAGCTGTCGGAGGGGGAGGAGAAGTGTGACACTGAGAAGGTGTTCAAGTCTGAGTCTGAGGATGGCATGAGGAGGAAAGCATTCAGGCTCCCAGATAACAGGCTGGGAAGGAAGTTTTCCATCATGAACCAGGTAGTTTTCATGTCCTTCCCTAACGGTTATGCTCGCTTGGAGTCGGGATAATGTTGTAGTTTAGACCCCCATTGGCATGTCAAAGGAATCAGGAGGGCACTTGGAGCCTGGCACGAATGGCTCCTGAGAGCAGGAAATCAAAGCTGATCGCTTCTTACCCAAGACTGAACTGCTCTGAGAGCACAGCTGATGGTGTCAAACCAGAGATGGTTTGTGTAGACCTGGCAAGGGCGTGAAACCACTTCAGCAGCACCTGAGAGCAGTGCGGGGCTTTGTACCATCCTGCTCATTGCCGTTCTTTCCCTTCTCCCCCCCAGTCTCTCCTCAGCATCCCCGGCTCCCCTTTCCTCTCCCGACACAACAGCAAGAGCAGCATCTTCAGCTACAAAGGGCGATTCCGGGACCCGGGCTCCGAGAACGAGTTTGCCGACGACGAGCACAGCACCGTGGAGGAGAGTGAGGGCAGGAGGGATTCCCTCTTCATCCCCATCCGCGGCCGGGACCGCAGGAGCAGCTACAGCGGCTACAGCGGCTACAGCCAAGGCAGCCGCTCCTCGCGCATCTTCCCCACCCTGCGGCGCAGCGTGAAGAGGAACAGCACCGTGGATTGCAATGGGGTGGTGTCCCTCATCGGGGGACCCCCCTCCAGCATGCCCGGGGGACGCCTGCTGCCTGAGGTGAGCACAGGGAGCAACGGGAGGGCAGTGAGTGGAAGGCGCAGGCAAGGGGGGTTGGTCCCTTCTCGTGTGTGCCATGAACCCTGGGGAACGAGTTGGGCAGAGCCTTGGGTAACAGGGGCTAGGGTGAGGTGTCCGTGCCCATGGCAGGCGTTGGAGCTAGAGGATCTTAAAGGCCTTTCCAGCCCAAACCATTCCATGATTCGTTCTGTGAGCACAGATGATAAAGCCTGTACTGAACTAATAACTTCCCTTCCCAAACTCAACAACCAACCAACCTCCTTCTCCCTGCTGGGAAGAAAAGGCTTGGAATGAAAGGAGTGCCAACAGCAGCCTGTTTGACCTCAGTTCAGCATCACTTGCTCCCTGTTGTTCTCTTCCCTAGGCAGCATGTTCATATAATGCTTTGCTTCAGTTTTTCATTCTCTTTCCGGCATGGATGTGGCGGGGGCGATGCATGTGTAAGGGAGAAGTCTCACTGAGCAGCTCTTTTGCTCACTCTGTGTCCATGGACGTCACTTGGGGAAAGAAGGATAGCAGAAACAGCCACGTTTCTCTCTCTTGGCCACACGTGCCTTATTTCTAGGCCAAGAGTATGTGAAATGCCAGGAAGAGCAAGAGTTTGTATTGATCATCCTGTGGCTTTTGCAGGGTACCACTGAAATCGAGATCAGGAAGAAACCTGGCGGCTCCCTCTTGGTCTCCATGGATCAGGTGAACGCATCCTACGGAAGGAAAGACCGAACCAACAGTGTCATGACCGGGTTGACAAACACGCTGGTGGAGGGTAGGTGTGACTTGAGGAGCTGCCTTGGGTGGGTTCCGGTGTGTTGGTAGCGATTGCCCTCTCGTGGTGTGATGTAGGAAGACAGAGGAGCCATCACTTGGATGCTCCTCACAGTGCTGGGTTCCCTGGAGCTCTGTGTTTGTCCCTCTGCCCCATAGGATTTAGCTCTCCCTGCTAATTTACACATCTATTTTGCCTCAGCCTGCTTCTTTGGAGGCAGTATTGATGCAGAAGTGTTTGTTGGGCTTCATTTGCCTCTGAATTGTGGGCATACGGAGGTAAAGAGGTGTCTTTGCCCACTCATGAGTGTGGAGATGATAGCAGTAAGATGAGGTCTGATACAGTTGTTCTGCTCCCTGCAATGTCCCAAGGGCTGGAGAGATCCTTTGCTTATATCCATGGGAGGGAATGATCTGACTCATTCTCAGATGTGCCAACATCCTGCTGTCCCTTTTGCTGCTGGCACACCTGAGATGGACAGCACACAGGGCTGAGATTCCCAACTCCGTTAGGCAGGAGCAAGGATTCCTGAGCACATGAGGGTGATGAGCTCCAATTCCTGCTGTCTCCTGCAGTAACACTGTGGGGAAACCAAATATACTTAGAAACAGAGCAGGGTTCTGCTGCTGCTTCCCTCCTGCGCAAACACCTACAGGCTCCAGTGCTACGGTCCCTCTCTTTTAACTTTAGCAACTCCAAGGCAACTAAATCCCAAGCAACCAGAGAGCCAATGGGAAGGAGATCGCAGTGGTCCCTTTCCTTTCCATAGAGAAGAGGAAACTCCAGCTGGAGAGCCTGAGTGGAACCACTGCGAGTGGGGGACCAAGGAGGGGGGGGGAACTGACTGTGCTCCATAAGCACTTGGGAAAGAAACGGACCCAGCAGCCTCTTTGATTCGTGTGGCTGAGCAAGTTATTCCTGTTGGGAATCCTTTGCGCGTGGTGGTTCCTCTTTTAGACCAGCATTCAGCACAGAATTCATTCCACTCATGTAAGGGCTGGCAGCAAAGGCAGGTTGGAGTCCGTGACTTTGATTCCAACCCTTTTCCCATGCTGGGTCCTGAGTTCAGTGGAGCTCTTCATTGAAGGTGCTCACAAGATCCATGTGCCCCATAGGTCCATCAGCCTCCGAGGTGAACCTTGAACCCTGTTGCTGTTCTGTTTTGTACCTGTAGAGCTGGAAGAGTCCCAAAGGAAGTGTCCCCCTTGCTGGTACAAGTTTGCCAACACGTTCCTGATCTGGGAATGCCACCCATACTGGATGAAGCTGAAGGAGATCGTGAACTTGATTGTCATGGATCCATTTGTTGACTTGGCCATCACCATCTGCATTGTGCTGAACACGTTGTTCATGGCCATGGAGCACCATCCCATGACCCCAGAGTTTGAACACGTGCTCTCCGTAGGGAATCTGGTAAGCTGGCATGGGGAAGTATTCCCTACAGATCTGCTTCTCCTGGGATGTGCTGCTTGTTAATGTAGACTTCGATTGGAAGGGCTGTTACTTCATTGCATGGGCTGCATGTTTGCTCAGTGACTGTGTTGAGCCTGAAGGGCAGGAGATGGGCAGAAATGAATCTTTGTTCTTTGTCTCTTCTCCTCATTCCAGGTTTTCACTGGAATTTTCACAGCAGAAATGTTCCTGAAGCTCATTGCCATGGATCCCTACTATTATTTCCAAGAAGGCTGGAACATCTTTGCTGGATTTCTTGTCGCACTCAGTTTAATGGAGCTGGGCCTAGCAGATGTGGAAGGACTTTCTGTGCTGCGATCTTTCCGATTGGTATTCCATGTTCCACTTCTTTTGGAATGTTACTGTCTTGGAGCTGTTAGGAAGCTTCCTTTACATAAGAAAAGGCAAAGCCCCTTTGTTTCCTGTTTTGGGAATGGTGTCGTTTTGTGCTCTCTTCTTATTTCAAAACTGCTCCTCGTGAGATCCAGTGAGGGATGACTTGGGAGGTACCTTGGGGTAGGCTGTGAGTGGAGAAAGGCACTGTCAGAAAGCACCTCTACTTCCATGTGATCAAATGGGGCAGTTTCTATGTTACAGTAGAATAGAAGTGCTCCAGAGCCGCAGCCTTTATGTGCTTTAAATGGTGCTGTCAGCGAGGAGGCTTTTGAAAGCCTCAGGGTTGGATTGTTGGGTGCAGAGAACCCCAGCTGAGGGCAGATGCTCTGAGAGCACCAAACTCCCACCTACATCCAGCTCCAGAAAGCCTGTTCCCAGGTGAAATCCAGCCTCAGTGGTGGGGTCTGGCTCTGCCAGGACAACCACAGGCCTGGGCTTATGCATTCATAACCCATGGGGGGGGTGGCGTGTAGGAAGTTCTGCCTGCTTTTCCTCCCTGTTTCCAATGCAGCTTAACTCAGTGTCCTTTCTGGTTGTGTTTTCTGGGGTTTTCTGTAGCTGAGAGTCTTCAAACTGGCCAAGTCTTGGCCCACTCTGAACATGCTGATAAAAATCATCGGGAACTCAGTGGGTGCCTTGGGGAACTTGACCTTGGTGCTTGCCATCATCGTGTTCATCTTCGCCGTGGTGGGGATGCAGCTCTTTGGCAAAAGCTACAAGGAGTGTGTCTGCAAGATCAATCCGGAGTGTGAGCTACCCCGCTGGCACATGCACGATTTCTTCCACTCCTTCCTTATTGTCTTCCGTGTGTTGTGTGGGGAATGGATTGAGACCATGTGGGATTGTATGGAAGTAGCGGGACAGGCCATGTGCTTGATTGTCTTCATGATGGTCATGGTCATCGGCAACTTAGTGGTCAGTAAATGGTTACTGATGGGCTTTGTTGGTTGCCTCTGGGTGGGGTAGAACATGGGGAGACCACAGATAGGGAGTCCTGATTTGGGGGGGGGGGGGGGGAGGGGGGGGAATGGAGGTGGGGGGGGTTGGGGGGGGGGGGGGGGGGGGGTCCTTCATGGCCTTCAACCTATGAGCCTGTTGCCTTTGGCAGCACAACGTTGAGGATGTGATGGGCTTTAAACAAGAATAAAGCATCCAAGCGCTAAAAGCTGGGGGTACAACCCCTCAGTTACAGGGCATAAAAGAAGCTTCAAATAAGCCAAGGCTGCCTTTCCAAATGGCAACAATCTGGGACACAGGGGAAAGTCCTGAAGTGTTAAAGTGGGGCTGGAAGTTCCTTGTGGAATCTGCCCACCCGCTCAGTCACGAGGTATGGATGTGCGCAGGGATGGGCTGGTGGAGCTGCACGGCCTGCTGTGTGGGAGGCTCGCCTTAGATCATGCTGCTTCCTTCTGGTCTGAGATGCTGGGAAGGAAAGCCTATGGAAGCAAGTGGAGTAGTGTGAACAGTTGCGTGTCTTCAGAGCAGTGATGTGAGCTGGCTCGGGGAGGATTTGTCTCACCAAAGGAGCTGTCAGTAGATGTAGGCAAGGAGCTATGGCTCAGAACCCAGCCTGGCCCATTTCCTTCTTAACATCAGCAGGACTTGGGTGGCCAAATGCTCCTGGGTCAGCTCTGCCAAGCTCAACCTCTTCTCTTCCAGGTGCTGAACCTCTTCTTAGCCTTGCTCCTGAGCTCCTTCAGCGCTGACAACTTAGCAGCAACCGATGATGATGGGGAGATGAACAACCTGCAGATCTCTGTTATCCGCATCAAGAAGGGCATTGCCTGGATCAAGGCAAAAGTGCGTGAGTTCATGCAGGCTCATTTCAAGCAGAGGGAGGCAGATGAGGTCAAACCCTTGGATGAGTTGTATGACAAGAAGGTGAACTGCATCGCTAACCACACAGGGGCTGATATCAACAGAGACATTGATTATCAGAAGAACGGCAATGGCACCACAAGTGGAATTGGGAGCAGTGTGGAAAAGTACATAATAGATGAAGACCACATGTCCTTCATCAATAACCCCAATCTCACTGTCCGGGTACCTATTGCTGTAGGTGAATCGGACTTTGAAAACCACAACACAGAAGATTTCAGCAGTGATACAGATCCTGATGGCAGCAAAGAGGTAGGAGGAGATGCTCCAGATGCTTTGTGGTCATTCAGTGCTGGGGTGAGGGCCTGGAAGCGTCTCGGGGGGTGAGAACTAGGTAGAAACAGAAGGTTTGTGCTGGAACTATGTGATGATGTCTTTGCACTCAGGGCACAAGTTTCTTGTGCTGGTTGCTCTATGGAGGGCCACTAATACTATTAAATATATATTCCGTATCTACTTCATATTTGTAGTATAAATACTATTAAATATATAGAATAGAAATACTTTATACTCCTGTTAATCATAGAATCATAGTATAGTCAAGGTTGGAAAGGACCTTAAGCTCATCCAGTTCCAACCCCCCTGCCATAGGCAGGGACACCTCACACTAAACCATGGCACCCAAGGCTTCATCCAACCTGGCCTTGAACACTGCCAGGGATGGAGCATTCCCAACCTCCCTGGGCAACCCATTCCAGTGCCTCACCACCATAAGAATTTCTTCCTTATATCCGATCTAAACCTCCCTTGTTTATTTTAACCTGTTTATTTTATTTTAACTATTCAGACTATGACAAGTTATGTTAATGTAAAGTAGCTCAATTCAGCCAGCCAGCAACAGTGTGAATGCTGCAACTGCTCCTGATACAAGAGGGTTTCATGGGAATTCTTGAAATACTTACACATGCAGTATCTGAAATTAAATTATGCCTAAGCTAACAAACTCTCATGCAATGACTCAGGTAAAAGCCAAGCAAGATGCCTTAGGAAAAAATATACCATAGTTTTCCTTAGAATCCTAAAAAATAGCATTAGAAAGTAAACAAGCCAGCTGCAACAATGTGGTATTAGGCAACCCTAAAGCCAGTGCTGTCTCCATGAGACTGACTAAACCCTTCCACATTTAGTTTAGTCCCAAACATAGCAAGATTCTGGATTTCTATCTCCATGGTAAGCTAAGTCTTGTTAAAGAGTTTTATCTCTTGTAAAAGTAATATCTCTTTGTAAGGCCACGTATTTCAAAACACAGTAAGAATTTGCTAAAGGTCTATGAATTACTTTAATGAAGTTTACAATGAAAAGCTTTAATAACAGGTTCTGACCCATTCATTGCAGTGCCATCATCACATCCATTACAAGCCAAAGCCACTGATGCCTTCATGCAACTGCCTCATGGCAAACACCTGACTGATCCATCACAGACATGCTTCTACTGTATCAGGATGGAAGACGACTCTGGAAAGCAGGCTCCCAGAACCAGTAATCCATTTCACTGTGTTCAATATCCAAATTTGAGGACCTCCTATACTAGGAAATGTAGCACCGGGCAGCTAGATTAATAGTTACAATGAGCCAAATCTAATCTGCAGGCTAGATCTTACTTGTCCCAGTTGTTAAAATACATTTGACTTCATAAGAAACCCATTTTGAAAGAAGTAAGCTGCAAAAGAACATCAAGTCTCAACTGAGAAAGTCCAGATAAGTTACAACAGTAGGATTGTTTAGAGAAGAGAATATGCTCAGCAAACCAGTCCATTAGAAGTGAAAATCAAAGATTCATTATTATGTTACAGCGAGCATTTTTTTATCTGCTGAGCAACTGAGAAAGTGAACAACAAAGTACTGGACCAAGAAATGGAAAAAGCATTCCCTGAAAAAGGTCTCCTAACTTTCTGCATAATCTGAGCAGATCTTCACTAAGAAGCATGCCTTTCTACTGCCAGATTTAGAACTGCAGTTCAGAACAACAGAAGATACCCCAGTGTTCTGCTCTCATGTAGGCATCTTCAACGGATTGGGCTTGACTCATCAAACCTTGTAGATCACTTGTATTCTTATACATGAAAAATCAAATAATTTCAGATTGAATAGGTCCCATCTTTTCTCAAAGCTCATTGTAATTTTTCCCTGCCCTCCATTAGAAGACAAGAGATTCAAAAGTATATGAAAGTTTGATATAATTTCTACCATTGTCACTCTATCCAAATAAAAATACATGTAGTCTTACTGTCAAAATGATTTTGCTGAGTCACAAATAGCTCAAAATTGCGACAAATAAGCTCTGTGATAATTTTGTGGGTGCACTGTGCATCTTCCTGTCAATTTAAGTTATACAACTACATTTGTTTCAAGCCAAATCTTAGTCTATTTCCTTACACTGTTCTGTTTTCTGCAAGTTCTATAAAATATCTCATTTCTTTGCCAAAGGATTACTGACCTTGTTATCACACACAGATCCTAAGTGCAGCAGAATTCATAGAGAGCACCCACGCATATAGTCTGTACCACTTCCCTACTTAGCACAGCAAGGTTTGTGATGACTCAAGGCAAAGCCACTCATTTAGTAAAAGGAAGCATTAGATGGCTTGAGCAAGATCTACTCTCATCTAAGGAACCATAATTTTGTGCCTAAAACAACAGACCCAAACAGCATCCGTATTTGGAAGCACTTGTGCACATGAGTAACATGCAACTTTTCCATTTCATTTCATTTACCATTATCAGTCCTGACTGTCTAGAACTGCATTCCCTAGTGAAAAAAAGAGAGGTTAAGAGAAAGCTTTTAGTTTTTAGCTACACTGAGGCTCTGAAGTAAAAATAACACATCCTAAACTATTTGCTGCAACTTCTTTCCACTTGTAAAAAGTCTTCAAAATTAAGACAGGATCTGAGCAGCCTTAGCTGACTTCACATTTGTGTAAAGGAAATTTTTTAAAAGTCCAGGTTAGCCAAAGCAACAAGTCACAAGAACACCACATCAGTTAAGTGCTGTGAAAGTTGTTTATTAAAAGGCCTGATTTTTTTTTTTCCCCCACATCTTTTTTTAGATAGGGTCTTAGTTCTTTTGTCACTTTGTGAGGGAAGAATTATTTCCTAATATAATTTGAAAAATATTAAAACCTCCACCTTTGGTGTTAAAATAAGGTTGAAAGCTGAAAAGTTCCCAACCCAGGCAAAAACTGCACACAAGTCACCACTGCACCACATCTGAAGACAAGGACAGAAATTCTACTATAAAGTGAAAAATAGGCTCTGCAGTTTATACAAAATATGCTTGCGTTAACAGTCCTTACTCTAAATTTTAGCAAGATTTCATGATTCTGTATGTTCCTCTGCTTGGAGTATACATATACACATATAGCAACAATTCCTTGGAAAACAGCAACTTTTACGGTCAGAATCAGTAAAGCTTCAACAAAGAAAAATATACAAAAACACCTAGTCCTGTTCATTATGAAGATATATACTAAAGCTTTAGCCCTTCCTGAAGAGCAGCATTCAAGGAGCCATTCACAAACAGCTTCCCTCAGAACCACTGTATTCAGGTTGAGTAACTCCAGAGGGTAAATTAAGCATAAATGAAGGACAAAAAAATCCATATATATATATATATATACACATATATACACATATATATATATATGTATGACACACCAGAGGAAAAAAAATTAACCTTTAACTATTTTCTGCAAGTTTATAGTTAAAAACTGCAAAATACATTATTTTTAGCAGCAATTACTAAAGATATACAAGAAACTAAAAATGAAGGAGAATAATAATTTTAATTGCAATAAAGCTGCACTTTGATTAGATAATGCTACCATGTTAAAGTCTGCCGTTTTCCAGCAAGCTTACAAAGAGATTGTCTATGACAGATTTTAACCTTTCCATTACCAGTTGGGTTTTCTGAATACAGAAGTGATCTACTCCTTTCCCCCAAACTTTCTTCCACCTTTATTGTATCTCCACATTTACCTACTCCATTTTAATATAAATGTGAAGGCAAAGATTCAAAGTGTTTCAAGTGTGCTGATTGTTTTTCAGCCCCCACGTGTTCATAAAACTGGATCCAAATTTTGAACATTAGTCTTTATTACCTTACTCAGCTAATAAATTCTCAGCTAAAATTCTGAGCAATTATTTTTGCCAATATTAAGTATTATCCAAATAACAACACAGTATATTTATTCTGTTCTCAAATACAGAACAATATTTTAGCAGAATTCCAGTTGAAAGACTAACAGAAGACAGTTATTTTCAATTAGAAAAGGTTTCAAAGCCACAAAATTGGTTGGAAACTAAATGAATACAACCACCTTTGCAACTTTTCTTATCAACTATGAGTCAAATAAGATATCAAATGGAAAATGTAATACAGAATATACATTTAGCTATGCATGAGTGATCAAAGGTGTGCAGATAATGTCAGTATCACCATCATATATTTATTTTGATCAACTTTTCAAAAAATATTACAATAGCATATAATGATTTCATATTTTTTAGCATTAACTCAAAGTTGTAGTCGTCAACAGTGAAGCCACAAGGGGAAAAATAAAATAATAAAAAAAATAAATAAATAAAAAAAAACACCTTAAAAGGATTTGGAAATAAAACTTTGAAAAACTTCTGCAAAAAGTCACGCTTCCATTTCCTGTTGGAACGGCATCACTCTTCCGTCAACTACGGGAGCTTCTATGCCCCGTTTTGGCCACTTCTCCCACAAGCTTTCATGATTTCTCATTTGTCATTCCTGGTGTCTGGAACACCCACCTTCCTTCTCTTGAAGTCCCATTCTAAGATCCACTTCTGCAACACTGCCTACAGAAAGAGTAGGCAACTAAAACACTCATTCACTGTGTCAACAAGCATCAGCTTTCATTGCATACACTGTACAACACAGCATTCATCTCACTTTACCTTTCTCACCACACCACAATTTCATCCTCAGTGCATCAAAAATACTAAATCCCCACTTTTAGATAAGAAACACTTTGGAGAAATAGAATCTACTGGTTTTGAGAGCTAGCTGCATGCCTCAGTGCTCACAGAAAGGAAAGTATGTTCAACATCATAAATATTCTGTTGTGCCTGTGTGCCTCTGTGGTACGTACACATCCGTAATGGAAATAAACAGGAAAGAGCAGCCCATTTAATTTTCTTTACACTTTAGTCCTTTGCTGTCTCACCTGAAATTTCTCATCAAAATAGCTTATGAAATTGAACTGCAAAGCTGAATTTAAGCATTTTTTTTTTGTTTTGTTTTAAAAAGCCTTCTAGTCTGAAACTGCTTCCTTCTCTTTGAAAATCTGGATTAAAATTTAGGTAACTATGAGTCTATAGTAAATGTTTATGTTTACATAGGTCAAGATCTGTCACAACTATATATATTCTCATCTGGCATTTAAACAACTATATTGCTGGAGAGTCATGGACACAGACTTGAAGCAATGACACCTTTTTAAAAGTCTGAAGGCATTTTTTGAATTTTTTTTAATAATTAAAAAGAAAATCTAGCTTGTATGCTGCTTACACATTAAACACAAGCCTGTCATGAGGTGGTATTAATGAACTTCAAGTCATGCTTTCAATCTTCCATGTATTTCTACATGCCACTCCATATAAAAGTGAAATATTTTACTGGCTAATTTATTTTAATAATAAGCAGAGCTTCAGTAATATTACTGCAGTTCTAATGTACAAAAGTGCATTACCGAGGGACAAAAAATTTTAAGAATTATTTGGTTTGTAACTTTACAAACCCATTGTCATTACAAATGGGAGAAACACCTGAATTGTTACACTTGAGCTGTCAAACACGCTGCACAAGGCATTTTCAGAAATTAAAAATGGTTGACGATGTAAAATGCAAAACAACAAGAACACTGTAGACACAATGTGTAAACAAATAAACCCTGGCAGCTAAAGTTTACATGTATAAACTCACTAAAATTAAAGCACTTGCCACTCATGCAGAGCTCCAAGCTAAATAAAGCCCTTCCTCACATTTATGTCATGTACTTGAAAGTATCTCCCTATTGAAAGAGGAAATAATAAACTTATTCAACTTACATCTTTTTCTGACCGATGTGGGAACATCGATGATTGGCTGTAGTACATATTCTCATCATGGTAGTCACCATCAACCCCCTCTACAAACTTCTTCCTTGAAGCACCAAACATGCTGTTTGTCACCTAAATAAAAACAAAAACGATTATATATCATATTTCATTTGGTCTGCTACATACTTAGTATATACTTTAGATTTAAGGATTGTTAAAAAGCCCTGTTTCTAAACATTTGAAAATTCCTCCTTAAAAATATTTTATGTATATTGCCAATGCAACGGTTCTTTCAAGTGAGATTTTCATGTGACAGAAACTTGTATTTCAAAAGGGCTGAGGTGGGAGAGGGTGAACACTTTCTTTTCTTGGAGGGGTGTTAGTTTATTAGCTGGTTTTTGAGTTCTATGACCTTTCACTTAGGTTTATTTAAAATTCGGAATGTCATGAGCAAATGTATCAATTTTTCCTCTCCTCAGGTAAACACTTCCAATCTAAAAGAAAAAAATTAAGGAATGTTATTTAGAGCTCATCTACCTTAAAAGAAATAACTAAAATTAAAAAAGGGAAGGAAAAGAAAACATAATCTGTGAAATCACTCCCAGGTCTCATCACCACAACTTTGGAAAACAGCTTTCCACTTGACCCTGTGCACTCAGAGTCATGATTAAGAGGAGGTCAAGCTTAACCACACTCAAAGACCTCATCACAGACTGGCAAAGTTACAGCACAGCCCATAAAAACCCACTAGATTTTACTGTCCCCTTACTCCCATAGACACACACACACAGAGTGGCTAAATCAGGGCCTGGAAGCAAAAGAAAAAGCAACCATGTAGCTGGTCACAGAACCTTACTTCATTAGAACACTTAATCCCACAGCAAGGTCATACAACACTGCTCAAACATCTACCACATGCAGTGCGTATTTACACACCTGACTCTTATTTATGTAAAAATACACACACCTCTGCTAAGTTTCTAATCTACCTAGCTATGAAACACTACCACAGCACTGTGTGGGCTAACCAAGTCCTGTTTTAACCCAAGAGATTAATGTTCAAACCAGCAAAATAGCACGTACTGCTCAGCACTGAGCAACTCACCCGGCTTCCTATACCATATGCGGAGACTGGAGAGAGTGCACTCAACAGGATGGTCTCAAACCCTGAGCTACCACCCTACATAACATACCTTCAAAGGGATCTTTAGCATCTTGAAAGGTAAGGAAGCTAAGTTACAATTAGCTTAGGAAATGCTCTGAGCCCTAAGATTTACTATCTTCACTACTGACAGCATTAGCTAAGTTTAAGACTTTTTTTTTTAATTGATTAAAGAGTCATTTTACAATACCTTAGGCTCATGCTTGAAATTGAAACTTCAAAACATTTACTCTGGTTGGCTGCAAGGAGAGTTACTTTCAGCTTGAAATCCTCTTATCTCTACTGTCACAAAATTACTCCAATATTCCTCACAGTGTGGCATATTCAAATTTTACTTTTACTGGCAAAGATTTCTAAGCAGTATTTAATAATATGTATGGTCCTATACTACTAACAACCCCATGATTTAAAAGTCATAGGAGTTTTGAGTAAAAGTGAAGTCAACACTCGGGATGCATTTAATACAGCTACTTTTGTAGAATTGCCCTAAAATATTCAGCTAAACAAACGCCTATTCCGCTAGTCCTACAAGAGTTTCAGATACTACTCATCTGTTACACATGTATGAAGGCCTGTGAAAGGTACTGCACACTTTCTCCACATGAAACTTGTATTTTATGGTATTTACAAAAATGTGGAAATGTAAGGTCCCAAAGTACTCCAATGCATTCAGCTGACTTTCACACTTGCAGTGAAGTTTTCATTACACTATAAGCATATCCCACTGTGCTAATCCCCTTACAATGCAATTATCACCTACCAGATGGGATGGAGCATTTAACAGGCTAAGGGGATTATCTTGTCCTTTGCACTGCCTGAGTGAAGCGTAGAGAGATGAGCAGTTGCCTTTAAGCGCTGTAAAAAGGATAGTGAAATGCTTTGGTAGAGTCATCTCAAGCAATGAGGAGAAACTGAGTTTCTCAACCCACTACTGCTTTTGAGAAGGTAAAAGGCAGCTTCTCACAAGTCTTTAAGAACTTTTTAGTGCTCCCTTAACAATACTTGGGATAAGAGATTTTTATGTGCCCTATAACCTTCTCTTGTGATACATCATCAGAATAACAAAATTTAACTGTGACAGAAAGCAAGTCACCAAAGCATACACAAAATAGAATTAATACCTAACAAAAGCTATATAACAGGAAAAACAATTCTGTCTTTGACCCTATAGCTTTAGATCTTATTTTCACAAAGGTTTGCACATGGATTGGTGTCCCTGCTTGTGGCAGGGGGGTTGGAGCTGGATGATCTTGAGGTCCTTTCCAACCCTAACTATTCTATGATTCTATGGATGGCTACGTATGTACTATAAAGATTTCCAAGTCAGTGGGGTAAGGTAAGAGCTTTTTGTCTCAAAATGCATGTTTAAAGCTGTTGAAAAAAAGCCAGTCTGTCTAAATATGAAGTCTACATACAGAAAAGGTGGAAAATATTTAAAATGCTCTTCACTCTCCATTGTCTAAAATACTATTTTCTGTATTGATAATTTTATAAAGACAGCAGCGGAAAAGCTAATCAAGATTATGCCCTGAAGAGTGATGAGGTGCACCAATATTGAGTCTGACAAGCGTGTGGTTATTAAAGAAGAAATGAAGAAAACTTTTAATAATTAGATAGATGCAATATGGATATTTTTATTGGCAACCCATATTTCTACGTGATACCTAACAGGACTGCACTGATGAATTTCAGAGAGCAGAGCAGTGCACTGCAAGCTGCAGGAGAAAAGAGGAAAGTTGGAGGAGCTCTGCCTGTCACCCAGCTGCATTGCTGTGCCCAAAACTGCTCTGAAGATCTTCAGAAACTTTTTTTGCAGAAACTGACAGCTCTTTACAGCAGCATTTTTGCAAACTATTCTGTGTCATTCAATGCTGCCAAGCAAAGCAGTCACATGCAGCACTCAAGCTGTCCACACTCCCAACTGAGGGAACTGGTACAGGTGCTGGGGGGCATTCTGGCAGCTGCCTGTACCCCAACAGGATTTCACTTCACTAGGAAGAACCCTCACTTGTTCCCAGGGTGAACCACAGCACAGATCACAACAGAGAAACAGTGTTGCAACTCACACTGCTGACTGGAAGGCCAGGAACTGGGATGAGAGACTGGAGCTTTAGCTGCTATAGCAAGAAGTTTGCTTCTTGCCTGTTCTTAAGCTAGCACCAGCAGCCAATTTACCTACTACTCAGTAGTCACCAGTGACAGTAAACAGCTGGTAAATTTCTGCATCAGAGCACCTATCCCCATGCAGACCTTTATAATGTTACAGTAGGTTTACACAATGACAGCGTCAGACAGTTGCCAAGTTAGCAGTAGGCATCATCCCATCCATGTCAACTTATTCCAGTCAGTATTCACCAACATTTTCATTAGTCAGTCATGCTACAAGCATACGCACAGATAGTTAAAAAGCACTGCTGCAGTACTATCTGAAAGAAGGTGTGAGAATAATTGGGGCTATGCCAAACTCAGGCAGATCTGCAGATGGAACTTCACTGTTTATTTCTTACGACATGAAGCCACCAGGAAACCTCATACAGAAAGACTGCAGCTCCTTTTTCACAGACTGGTAGATCAGCATCCAATCAGCTACAAAAGTAAACACAGCAAAGTTCATGCAGCACTTAAAAATACATTTTGAACTCTTTGGACAGTAACAGTGACTTGAGGTTTTGTACTTTCACAAGATCTAGACTGATGAGGTGAAATGTAGGAATTTGCTCTTGTATTTAAGTCCCTCATTCATACATATATACCTATGTGTATATATATATATATATATATATATATACACACACATTTATGCCAATACAATCTCACAGAAGTGGTACTCCAGCTGCACAGCAATTTTTTTAAGTAAAGAATTCCTGTCTACTCAACCTAATTTCATACAGATCCCTCTCCTCCTAATGCTGTAACTACCTTTCCTGTTCTACTGTGGGAACAGCCCTCTGTTGAAAAAGGCACACTGGCAGTGCAACTATTCATTAAAAATGTAAAAATGGTGCACTTCCTTAGCATAATATTGCAAAAGTACTTTCAACTCCCACTGGTGGACCCATGTACGAGTATTATTAGAAAATATTCATGCTAACAGAGCAATGAAAGGAAAGCAGCTGCATGTTAGGATGGAGTTCAGAGAACTAACCAGCCATGCTGTCACAAACCATGCTCAAGTCAGATCAGATGAACACAAACATTTCTTTCAAAGCACATGCACATCATGTTTAAAAACTGGATCTGTCCGCTATTCCAAGTTAATGTTAACCAAGCAAAATGCCATCACAAACCTAACAAAACCTTTAAATACTTCATGGAACATTTTCTAACCACCACTATGGGAGAACTAAAAGCACCATACAAACATTAAGAACTAGAAGCATCTAATAAGCAGTTTGCTGTGGTCATTATTGACCTTCATTCTTCAGCTGAGCACATACCACACAAGACCCAACAATACTGACTTAAAAAAACCTAGAATCATTCTTATTGCAAGAATAACGCCCATGCCAGGACAAATTCCTGCAGGTTCCATTCCTGCTAACCACAGGCACAAGATTTCGAAGACGTGAGAAACCCACAGTGGTTGCGGATATGACACTTTACACTAAGCTGCATGGATGGCTTTTAAGGGTCTGATAAATGAGATATACTCAACTAAGGAAACAATCTTTGGGCACACCATTCACCAAAATCCAAACACACACGAGAAGGACACTTCAAAAATGAGAAAGGCAGCAAGGGGTCTGCAAGTGACCAGAAGAGCAGACGAACTAGCACCCCATCTAGAGCAGCCATGAGGAGAAACTAAAAAGGTGCCAGTTGCATTCCACCTTAGTGATCTGACCTGAGGAGAATCAGTCCTTTGTAGATGTAGCTATTAAGTCACAAGTCCTGACTAACTGCACACACATCTGTAAAGCCTGCAGCTGGATTATCTGTCAGAGACACGGTTTAAGAATTTTGTTGATTAGGAACAACTACCACTTAGTCTGATATTATTATTATTCGCTTAATAAGAAGATAGGGAAAAAACCAAAACAAAACCCAATATATCACTTTCAACAGCCTATCCAAATATGATTATACTTACTGGCTTTCTCATGCACGGTTCCAGTTTTTTGTAGTATTTACAGTCTATTCAAGACTAAGAGTAGTTCTAGATTTAATTTCACACAGTATTTCTGACTTACTACTCTAAAATGCTACACACTTTGCTATGCAATGCCTTTCAACTCTAAGGTTTCACCAAGATGACTGCATTTTAGAAAGTGATGATCATGCCAGCAACTTTAAGGGGCAATATGTTGGCTCATACTCTTAAATTCAATGCTATTTTATGTATGCATGTAGTGAACAACAGGAAGAATCTTAAAAATTAATGATGTGCTGTTAAACTCCTGTTACCTACTTCAGACACCCCTAAGCCAAAACTTTTTTTTTAAAAGAAAACAGTTCAACCTGTAAACAAAAAGTAACTTTTAAAGTATGTTTCAGCTGATGATCCATCAAGACAATTATCAGCTAAGTATACACTATCTGTATATTACATGTATGGGAGCACCATTAAGGAATAAATCATTTATGTTCAGAAGCCAGAGTTAACCAAAATGAAGCTCAGAAAACAAACAAGCTTGTGAACTACCTGTGCTATCATCGAAAAACAAATAAAACCAACCAACCAAGGGAGCACATTAAGTAACGGATAGGCAAACTTGGATTTCTAGTCACTATTTCAGTAAATGTGCCTGTGAAAACTAGTATTTAATATGAAAATACAGTTAATAAAGTTAATATAGAAATGGGTCAGTCTTAGCAAGAAAAATTCAGCTGTCATGTTTGTAAATAAATGAGAAGAAAAACAAACAAACCACCCTACCCCAAACTCAAAATTTCATTCTGGAAAGAGAATGAAATTTGCTTCACATATTCTCATAATAAACCTTCTACTACAGTGGCACTTCTCCGGGCTCCTCAAAAGTTTACACTGTGAGTTTCTCTCAACCAGTATTTTGCAGCTCAGCCATAAAACAAACTGCCATTAGAAGGTATTGGAACAACAATTTCCTACCTTCTTTTGATTGATAAACTTTGACTCATCCCATCAGGTAATTCAGAAGCACACTGGTTCAAAAGTCCCTGCAGTTTTAACTGAGAATTAATTTCACAATTGAACATTAAAGCTTGCCATCTGGACTGCATTAGTGCTTTTGACTATTTTCCTGTAGATAAAATGAGTTTTGCTGTATTTCAGAAATTATCCTTTCTTAACAAGCTAGAGTAAGATATCCTCTAATTCAGCAATTTAATGCACTTGAATTTTATCTCCATCTTCATGCCCAAGCTTGCCTTTTTGTTGCTTTGTCACATGGCTTTTCTTTATAAAATAAATAACAAGGCACTTTACTCGGTTTGAAATTCTAGATCTATTCAAATGCACTCTAGAGAGTTCCTTAATAGAGAATATACAATGGTAAAGCTCAGCTTTAAAAGATTAAGATATCAGCTACTGAACTGAGTTCTTCAGAAATAACAAAACCCTATCATTGCCTCCAGTCCCCAGAGAAAGAAGTAGGAGTCTGGCATTTTCTTAAACACTGAAATACTCAAATTGTTACAAACACAATTTCTGCATTCAGCAGAATTCTGCTACAGCAAGCTGTGCATATAGCCAAACTCACATCATGTATGTGCAGTCTGAAAGCTGGATCAAGTAAGTGAAGAAATTAACCCATAAAATAAAATCATACTAAGCACATGCAAATTGTTCTCTCAAAAACATAATGTGACAAATCCTATGCATTTCTCATGGATGCAAAAAAGGCAATACTGAACAAAAAAAAAATTCCCTATTAAATAAGTCATATAACTTATTATAATTTAATTGACTTCAACTGAAAACTCAAGGAGGGTACCAAGACAATGAGGCAAAGCAGGCATAGGGAACAAGAAGTTTCAGCCTGAAAAAAATGTTGCAATTTACATAAGCAACAGAAAACAGGGGATTTCAACAGGGAAATGCCAGCCTGCTGTCAAAGTACTGGTACTGTCAATACTCTTTACTGCACTCCCCCACTACCAGAATGCACCAAAACAGGACAGTTTTACTAGATGTGTTCCATTATACATGTATGGACATGCAGCAGAAGAAAGATCCTCAAGAGACATAAAAGCACTCCTTCGAAGAGACTTGAGCAGGTTAAGTGATAATCATACAGGCAGTAAACCAGGTTTGGAATTCTAGCATCTTAATTCATAGAAACAGCAGACACGGCAGATGTGTTAAAAAAAATGCAAAGAAATTAAGTATGATTTTTGATGAAAAGCTTAGAAAAGTTTAAGGGGGAAAAAAAACCAACCAACAAAAAAATATCTTTTTAACAGGCTTCCATTTTTCATTGGTATTCAATAGTCATCACCTATTAACATAACACATTTTTAATAGCAATTAGAACAGGAAGTTAAACTAAATAATATTAAGTAGGTCAGACTTCAGCCCCCCAATCAAGAGACATGCTATGCTAAAATACTTCTTTACCAAGTGTTGCATCATCAACATGACATACTTTGCCACCGTCAATGTTGATACCACTCCTAGCCAATCAATACAAACGACAGACAACTCAGATGATGTACGCACGGACTGACAGAGCTTAACCTGGGAAATGAACTATGTCCTAATCTTGTCCAAACCGACAAATTATTCTCACTAAGATCCCACTTGCGAAGGAGAGATGACTGCTCCCAGTACTACAGAAATGATATAAGGGTTTCATTAATAAGGAACATCCCTGAAAGCTTTTATGTTGATGAGTCCCCTAAGTGGTTACGAAAACAAGATAATCCTTGGCAGAGTAACATGCAAACTTTATTTTACAAAGAAATAAGGTGGTAAACATTTCAGTGAATTATGCCCATTGTAACTATATGTTACCAGCTGATACTCCTCCCAAGAAAAAGTCCTTAAAGGCTCTGCAGGCCAACTCCCTGCTACCACTCACTAAAAGCAAGAAACACCATTTGCTCACGTAGATGACAGGTATGTATTTGATTGCAAACATCTGCTAACAGTCTACTTTCTGGAACTTTACAACAGACAACCATGTGTTACTCCACAAATTCATCTTCTCTGCTCTGTTGAGACCCCACCTGGAGTACTGTATTCAGCTCTGGAGTCCTCTGTACAGGAAAGACATGGACTTGTTGGAGAGGGTCCAGCAGAGGGACATCAAAACGATCAGAGGGATAGAAACACCTCTCCTATGAGGAAAGGCTGAGAAAGTTGGGGTTGTTCAGCCTGAAGAAGACCGGTGAGATCTTACTGTGGCCCTCTGGTTCTTAAAGGGGCCTATAAGAAAGATGAGAGACTTTTTAGCAGGGCTTGTTGTGACAGAATGAGGGGTGATGGTTTTAAACCAAAAGAAGGAAGATTCAGATTGGAAATGAAGAAAAAATTCTTTACAATGAGGGTGATATAATACTAGCATAGGTTGTCCTGACAGGTGGTAGATGCACCATCGCATTCATGGCCAGGCTGGATGTGTTTCTGAACAACCTGATCTAGTTGAAGATGTCCCTGCTCATTGCAAGGGGTTTGGACTAGAATACCTTTGAAGGTCCCTTCCAAACCAAACTAATCTGTGATTCTATGATTTGCAAGCTTCACTATGTTCCCTCTTTTAAAATCATCTACATATTCAGCAACATACCAGCAGTCTGACATTATACTTAAAAGAAAAAAATAAATGTATACACTTAAACCTCTGAAATGGTAAGACACAGTTAAAATAAACTAGTCTTAAATAAAGTGGCACACTAAAACAACAGCTTCTGATCTGACCACCCAATATCTGATTTGTTTTGTAAAAGACTTTAAATTGTAACTGACATGTAATCCACATCCCACTACTTCAAAACTTTTGTTGAATTTCTTGCATTTGCCAAATCAGAAACTTTTGCAATTAAAGCTCGTGGTAAGGTAAGGAAATTAAAAAACAACATTCCCACTGGTTTTAGGGAAGCTTTATCCCTCCAGGGGAAAAAAAAAAATAACATAAAATCGAAGGCCACCAGCAGCAAGGATACTGGCAGGTCAAAGCATGGAAGCATGCTGACCAGAATGGATGAGTCAGAAACATGAAGGTCAACTGGGCCTCACAGGCAAGAGAAGATAGCTACAGATAGCACAGCTGAGAAGCAACTCTTGAAAAGCATTAGGGAGATGGCATTGATATGCTTGTCAGCAAGCAAGATGACCACATGCGTGCTCACTTGCCTGGAGAGTGTTTTTTCCTTTATCTTAAGAGATAGATGTGGCTCCATATATCACATCTAAGCTAAACTGGTAACATTCCATCTGCTGCATGTCCCTCCAGGCTTTATAGTCATTACCTTACATGCCCTTCAAGCAGTATTTCTTAACAGTTCCTACACACCCAATTTAGTTGAAGCCAAAAATGCCCATTGATCAGCTTTCTAGATCTGTACTTCTGTAAAATACTAAGCCTTATTAAATGATCTACGTTGCAGTAACTATAAGATAGTCTGTATCTCCCCACTGGGCACCTTTTCTTATTTCATTTACTATTTAAGAACTTTTGTGCTGTATATCATACAGGGAGATTAAGCTTATAAACTGAAAGGAAAGAAACAAACTTTGAAATAATTCAAGTTTGGTTTGTGAACTCAGGATTTACATATTTTCATCACCTCAAATCTCTTCTATTGTGGGAGAAGAGCAAAAGATTAAAAGTTGAAGAATAGGACTCCTCTGACTTTTTATTTGCTTTCAGCTTTCAGTAGGCCAGATTCCTACTTTAGCTAAAAGAAGTGTAACCACTGCTCCAGCTGGGATGTTTCCATGTTGATTTTGAATAGGCTCCTCTTTCCAGGAATTCTGCAGTTATCTTTTTCTCTTTTTTCTTTTCCTTTTTTTTTATAGCAAACAATTCCACTAACTTTTTTAAGACAGCAGCACTGCCTACCTATTCCTTCCTGGATACAGTCAAAATTTTCACGTTTGGTTAATCTAAAACATTGTATTTTAAGTAAGTGCTGGTTTACCAAGCATTTCCTGCAGTTAAGCACTACAGAGTTAGATGTAAATCATGATTAATGAAGTAGCAGCAGGCATTTGGTTGGTTGGTTGGTTTGTTTTTTTTTTTCCTTTCACTAGTCAGATGAAGTTTGTTGGCATTAAGTGAATCAGTAAGAGACCCATTTCTATTCTGGCTTTTACCAGGCAAAAAACCCTAAACTAACCTCAAACCAAAAAGGTATTGTTTTGAAGGTTCTTGTTGTTTAGGGGTCACACGACACTGGACAACTAAAAAGAGTACAACTGATTTTTAAAGATTTATCTAGTAGTGCATCCACACATAGTGTATTTAACATAAGCTGCTGACCATTTGTTTGAACCACCCACAAGAAAGAGGTAACAACTCTATTCTTACTTTATGTTAAATTTTAACAAATACCAGGTTCCTTTTGGTTTGCTTCCCTCCACATCCCTCCCTCCAAGGTATTCTAAATAAAGAAACAGCCAAGAACATTCTGGCCAAAAAAAAATTCCTTCTGCACACACAGCACATCAGACATCTTGTCTTACCTTAAAATACAACTGGAAAATTCAAATATTAAGTACGTTTAATATATTGAACCCTTGAAGAGAAAGAAATATTTACGAGCTGCCACAACTTCCTGGCAGCATACTTGCATCTCAGCGACTCTCCTTCTCCAGACTAGTGGTACATTCTGCAAAAGCAGAAACATTTCCCAAGAGCACAGACAAGTTAAAATTAATGTACAGCTTTTTAGTGTGTCCTCCCTCAAACATACTTGAGAGTCTTCAACTCTCCAAGGCATATGCAAAGTTAGAATTAAAATACTTCCGTCCTTCTGTTATTTATTATTATCATTTTAAATGAAAGCCCTAAGACACCTTAGGAAGCATGTTTCTTCAAAATATTCCACAGCCTTGTTCTTGTAACCTTCTGACTATGCAGCCAGGCTATGTTGTGATTACAGCTACAATGGATTCAGCCATAAAGTATGACAAAACAACTTTGATGTTTTTACATTATATCTAAAGAACAAGGACACAACCAATCTTCATTCAGGAAAAAAAAAAGAAAAAAAAAAACAAAAACAACAACCTGTTACTGAATTTCTTTTAAAGATAATGAAAAAGTACCAGAATTCTTTACAATTTTAAACTGCTGAACTGCAATTCTTTATTAGCTTTTTATTATTTAAGTGATAATTGATACTAAAGAATTTTTAGAGTTAGGTATTATTTTATGCAGGAAAAGATAAATCACAAACTCTGAGATCCCAACTATGCTATCACAAATACAACCACCAAGTCTAATTAGGAAAGCAGTAAATGCATCACCACATTCCTTTCCACTGTACTAATCTTCCTCATATCTAATTTAAACCTCTTCAATCATTCTGTTCTCCATTAAGGTTGTCAAAAAATGAATTAATCTAGCTGCAAACTCTCACTTAAGCAGGTGGGCTTCAGTCAGATTCCCATATTGTAAAACTTTGGCTCAATACATACTGCATACTTTGTTCAAATATCAGAAACTGAAATAACCAGTAATTTTTCATTTTAAAGCAATTACTCTTTGAAGTGCCAGACTTTACACCACAACATTTTAAAATGGAACTACTTCAAATTGGCAGTCTAAGCTCAAACTGCAAGTATTGCTTAGACCTGGGCCAAGTCCCAGACATGGGATGGTCCCCTCCATCTCATACCTTCCTCACAGTTTCTCAGAAAACTGTCACATGTATTTAGAGCTCCAAGACAGGATGTCAATTTTTAGTGCCTCAACAGCCTGGTAAAACAAGCAACAGGGCATTACTTCTCATTATTCTATTCTCATTAAAGGATTTTAAAAGAGGATTTTCACTGAAAATATGCTCAATCTTCAGCTAATATATGTAACCATGCTCACAGTTAAAGTGTGGTAGCGGTGAAGTACTTAAAAATGCAAGACTTCAAGACTTCCACTTCTGGTTTTTCTTTTCCTACAGCTGATTTCATAAGATTCAAAAGGTACTCTGACCAACAGCATTACAACGCTTTTATCTAGAGTTGCAATAGCAAACCACTCAAATCAATTTCAGTCTCAACCCATTTTACCAGTATTGCAGATGGGGAAAATACAGGGATTTAAATCATTACACCGCAATCTGATGAGAAATTCTTTCAAGTCTTCTCAGGGTCAGCCAAGTTCTTGCTTCTCAAGTGATACAATCCCTTCCCTGCCCTCTCCCACCCTGCACAATCTTGAAACAGGACTCAAAAAATTCTGCTTTTAAAAAGACACATTGTTCCAGCATTGATCTTGTTCAGGAAGACAGAAAAACACTGATTTCTTTACCACATCTTCAAAATCCAAACGCATACTCTGAAGGCACAGAAATGCCTTCCTCTGAGCATGAGGATGGTGAAAATATGAAGGGTGATACACTTTATCATGAACCTATATACTGGATAACTAGAGGAAGTTACACATTATATACATTTGCAACTGTTCTTAGATTAAACAAAACATCACCTACATAGTGCAGCTCTCCTTCGGTGACAGGAATTGTACCACAATTAGCCCTTTAACACTACAAGTGGAAAAAGTATTTACAAATACTGAAGAATTCTTTGTATTTGATCTCCACTTACTAACATTTAAAAAGCAAAAAAAAAACCAACCAACCAAACAAACAGGTTTCTGAATGCCATAAGCAATTTTTACTGCACTGTTAAATAAATGTGTTCTTTACCACTTCTGTTAACCCTTCCCTCTTTTAAAAGAGAATTTATCAAAATGCTTATTGCTACAAAGAAAAATATTCCCAGAGGGAAGCGTACATAAACAGCCCATAGAGCAGCACTGGGCACAACTCATGACTTCCAAAACCTAGGTACACAGACAAGTACATGTTTTTAGTTCTGCATGGAATTTATCTTCAAAAAACAAGGATTTTTTTTTTTTTCATTTTGAAGTGACAAAGAGAAGCCTTCTACATATTCATTGGACAATTCTCACATTAAGGGACTGCACAGAAAGGTGAATTCACTATAGTGTGAATCATCACTGAGCAGGATTTTTACAAGGCTTAGGGTTTTGCAGCAACCAAGTCCTGCTCTTGCCCAGAGCATTAAACTTTAAGCCAGCTGGTTCCTTGCTCCAGCTTTGTTACATGGTTACACCACACCACAGGAATAGGACAAAGTAATTGCCACAGCACCAGTTTACTGTATCTTAACAACCAAGAAACTGTATCTGAAGGTCAAGGTACTAGGAAATGAAGAAAGGCAAGAACCCAGTTGTTCAAATTCATTTTATCATAGGGATGAATTGTATAATGGACAACACTATTAAGGAAGCATAACATGTAACTGATCACATGCAGTAGTGGATTGAACCAGGGTGGCCAATACAGCTGCCATCCTAATCAACATGCCCACTCCCCAGGGGCTGCTGACAAGTTGCCTAACACAAGTAGGAACCACCAGTTTACTCCTAATAGGAAATCCTATGCACATTTTTCCGTATAAACCACATACCCTGCCCAACCATTCCTACAGCAGTACAACCAGCTCCAGGACAGGACTAAGAACACAGCCGAGGGTGGTAACCACATGAACAAGTCCACTTTCACTCCACAGGGTACAACCACCACACAGCACCTGCATGTGCTGTTTTCCTTTATCTGCTCAAATGCATTTTCATTGGGAAAGAACAACAAAATCTCAATAAACCCAAGGAATCTAAAAGATCTTAACCTTCATGCTTCTCAAGTCACATCAAGTGTTAACCCCCAGTCTTAAAATTTCAGTTGAATAAAACCCAAACTATTAACCAATGCCTGTTAATTTATTATTCAGGTACTATAATAAGGGTTCTATGAGAAAACAGCACTAAAGGAAAATAATCTGCAGGAAGCTCAGAAACACATTCAGAGAAGGCATGCATGTTTTGAAGAGCTCTTTTTCAATTTCTAAATAAAGATAAATTTTCTCACCTCTAGATTAAATTCTTAGATACTATGTTTTGGGCACCCATAGCCCTGGTTAAGTAGATAAAACTGAGGAGCTGTGAATTTTCTTTTAGAAGACAAGTCCTCAAAAAAGGACTTACAAGTTTTTATGTTTCAGGTTATTTACAAACTGAGTAATTCTATGAAGATTTCCTGTATACTACGGCTCTGTGAACTTTGAAAGCATTCTCTGCATCCTCTGTGTATTCATATTTCTGGACTTCCTATGAAGTTTACAGTCCAATTAATTGATAAAAGATTGAAGTGAAACTGTTTAGGCTTTTTACTTTCTGGGTAGAAGGCGCATCCTTGGTAAGTTCTACTCTCCTCCTTTTATTATTTTTTATCCAGTTCAACAGCTTGCTTTCTTACCATAATACCAATAAATTTCAGAGGAAAAAGTATTTCAACTCTGCATCATTTACAGTGATCCAACAAATTTCCAAGGAAGAAAAGCTAGGCCTTAGCCTAATAAGGAGAAAGACAGGAGTCCCTATGGGAATTTAGTGACTTCTAACATTTCTTCTCTGATTTTTTCCTCTACATTGACATTTCCTGATTTCTTCTCATCAAGAGCAGAGCATGGGTGCTGTTCTCTATAAGGATTCTCCAGTTTCTTTCTGAAGACTACTCTTATAATTGGTCTTACAGTTTTTGGAGTGTAATTCTGCAGTTTATTACCTCCTGTCCCATATGCTCATAGGGACTGACACATTCTCTGAATCAGGGTCTCTGAAACATGACTACTTCATTCTTGTTCACAAAGCAACAAATCTGTCCTCAAGGATTTAATACAAACAAAAATCCACATCTGAAAACATTCTCACAGAAGTATCCCTCTGTTCCAAGCTCTGTTCTGAAATACCTATTTCTAAGGGAAACACATTAGATACAGTTGCCTGTGAGGGGTTTCTGTAAAATTTCTTGGTATAAAATGTGCTAGAGATTGGAAAAGAGAGACAAAGAGGGCACAACTAAAGTAGCTTTATTCTTTATTTTACAAGACAAACCCATTTTAATACTTCAAAAAGAACAGAGCTGTAGATTACTCTCAATAAATGAATGAATGACTTTTCATCTGTGAATCCAGTATTTCAAAACAGGTCTGTCTGGTACTGCTTCATGAAGTATCAGATCTAGCCCAAATTTAAATAAGCAAGGTTGCACTGCCACTCCTAAATCACACTTCCAGGAGTGCTCACACCTTACTCCTCACACCCTGGTGTCCACATCCATCTCAGGAAAGTGACCCTACTGCCTGGTTCAGAATAAATGAATTCAGAAAAGAACAGCCACCTGCCTTCCTTATTACTGCAGTTGCATAAGGACAACTTTTGTCTTTCTGATACCAAGGATATTTGAACTGCAACTAATCATGCTTGCAGTGAACCAGTCTGCATACTCCACTGCTGCACTTTAAACCTTAGCTCTCAAAACCAAGCCTCCACCTGCGTAGGGAACTGTAATTTCACATTACAGGCTGCTCAGATCTCAGCTTCTTTCAAGCTCTACATGGAAAACATGCTTTGCCACAAAAACCGTTCTCAGAAACTTCATGAAATATATGCTCTCTAATTGTAAACTGCTTACCCAGCCTTACTTTAGGAAAGCCAAAACAGTCTGAAGGCTGTTTTGGAAGCAAAAGCAACACACTGATAAATTATTCTGAGGAACAAGAAACTAACCTGTGCCAAGCATAACTTTTTCCCAATTAGTTTGGGATTCTGGAACAAGAGCTAGAAGCACATAGGAAGCAAAGTTCAAATTCACATTTAAGTCCTCAAACTGAAGCCTAACTGAGCATAACAAGCTACATAACGAATGAAAGGAAAAACTGTTCAAGATTACTTCTGGGACTTTCCACAGTGTATCATTAAATTCAAACACATATTGCCAAAATGTAAAACAGTAATCACAAAAGCAAGCTGTTCTTGAGGTTTACTGACTCTTCTGCTTTAATGACTCTTAAGCATGTAATGACATGTTCCTGGAAACATGTCCATGCTACTTTAACATGCTATTTGGCAAAACCCCAAAGTTAACTTGTATGTTTTTAACTTCATGTCTCCTTATCACATTCACTTTTTTCTTTTCCAATAACCTGTAGGTTTGATTACCCCCCACTCTGCAGTCTGCTGAAATTCCTTCCTAACTCACAGGAATTTAACAAATTTTGCTTCCAAATGGCATAATACCCCATTTAGAAATGTCACCTCCTTCCTATTCTACTTTTAAGCCATAAAGACTGGCTACATTACACAGCATCACAGTTTGGGACTTGCAAGAAAAAACAAAGCCACCAAGTTTTTACACTAGTGATTTAAAGAAAAATCAAAATGGTCCTGAAATTGAACTTTCCACTATAAAGATAATTTTACTGAATGAAATGCAATGCTATCCTGAATTATCCTATATAATTATTAACAACATACTTTTTTGTATGAATAAAACCCAGTGGTTTGGGGGAATTTCTTTAGTTTTTTTGCCATTTGAGCTGAAGGAATACTAGGGATTAAAAAAATCTCCAAGATTTATTTGCAGAACAGACTGTGTTAAAATAAAAAAGAATTTATTTTATTTTTTAAAGGGGATAAATAAAATGTGATTGGAATTCACATGCCAAAATGCAGAACACACCCACTCATTGTATGGTACTACTGCTGCAAAGTTCGAATCCTGGAACCTTGACTAACTTTCATTATGATTACATAATACTGTAAAAGAAAATAACATACTGAGGTATAACAATTATTGCACTACACTTCAAGGCACTGAATGTAGTAAAACACCAACAGTCAACAAAATAAAAATGCCCATGCTCAATCCCTTTCTAACTTACATTAGGGAAGTTATGTTCAAATAGGAGAACTATCAAGAACACTTCATTTACAAACCTTACAGACAAAAAAATACTAAATTTTTTAAAGAACATTTTAAAACAAATATACTTGTTCAATTTTTTGGTACCACACAAATGTACATATGCATCGTTCCAAGGCAGTTTTTAATAAAAATATTGTGAAAGAAGGGAGCACATTAATATATTTCAAATACAGTTCCTGCAATAACTGCCCATTGAATCTATTGCCTGAACACTTTTAAAGAGCAAAATCTTACATTTCAATAGCTATCCCCACTCCCCTAAAATAAGGTTCTCCTCAAAGAACCTTAAGTGCACCGAAAATAGCTACCTACCTACACACTGTACTTTTGCCCATTAATTTTTTGTCTCTGCTGAGGTAAGCAAATTTTGACCGATGACCACTTCCTGTAAATGAAGTAATTAATAAAACATTATTAGTAAAAATATATCATTATCTTTCAAGCTTCTTATAATTCTTACTGTTCCATAAACAGGAAAAAAATTGCATTTCAAAACCTTGTGCACTGAAAATAACATAAGAATAAACTTAAATATAAAGCTTCTCAGTAGTTTTAGAGCAAAAGTAAATGCAATAAAAAGCAATAATCATACACAGACTAAAACAAGAGTCATTAACTGTCAAAATTTCAAAACAAGATTAATACTATTTTGGAGACTTCGGAAAAAGACGCATCAGCAGTAACCTCTTTCTCCCAGTAAAAGGTGTTCACAACTTGAACTAAAAGGCTACAGAGATCTAATGTATCTACAGCTCCTCTGTCCAAACAGAAAGGCACAGATTCCTTTGATCCTGTAAAGACAAGTTACGCTAAAAATAATACAGAATTAGTCTCATAAGAAAACCACATGGAAATCACAAATGCCCCCCAAATTACTTTTAAGCGTGGGTAATTTACTCTCTGCTAAACCCAATAAAACTTGAATACCAGCTGACTCTTTCTATCATACAGCTTAAAGGGAACTTTGCCTTCTTACAAGACAGACAGAAATGATTCCAAACCACACTTGGGACAACAGGGGAACAAGCCCAAATTCATGCCCCAAGACTTTTCAGAGATGACTGGAAAAACAAAACCAGAATCTGGAAGCACAGAGTCCATGTTTCCAAAACAAAAGGAGAAAGAAGGAAACAAATCACTCCTGACAGGAATCTTGGTTCACTGAAAAAAACTAACAGGAAAACTAAAAACAAAACAAAACAAAACAAAAAAACCCAAAAAACAAACCCCCCCCC